>NDGN011557661.1:9665-32622 GCA_002564285.1 Tympanoctomys barrerae | reverse complement strand
AGAGAGAGAGAGAGACTGAGAGAGAGAGAGAGGGACATAGAACAAAGTGCTAGAATATGGTAGGTACTATGTAAATGTAATGTTTTCTTCACTGCCCTTTTTTTCTATATTGTCAACCTCAACTTTGCAATTTTCAAATATACCACTGTGAGTATTTGTTAGGCAGTATATTGAAGATGTATGAGTAGTCACGTGACTTAGGGGTTAAAAGATAACTGAAATATCTACCAACAAAACTATGTTTATAGGATGTATTTTGAAAAGATCACAGTTGTCATTCTTGGTTCCTTTTTTCCTTGCGTGTTTTATCACATAAATGAACAAAGTCTCATTAAAATCCCAAGTTAGTTAATCTAAAGAGGTCTCCTAAGGGTTGGCTATTGGCTAAAAAATCCCAGCCCATTATTTTGATATTTATTTACTTACATAGTGCCCACATCGGAACCTAGTACCTGTGTGCTGGTGTCACATGAAAGAACGTCTAAGCCATTCTGCCAGCTGCTATTTCAAATGATAAAACAAACAAAATTTCATGCAAATAACAATCAGTACCTAAAACACTTCTTTAGGGACCTAATATCATGTAATATCCCACTAACACGACCCACAGTAAGATTTTAACAGCAACTCTGCGGTAGACTGCAAATGAAGTCAGTATGAATAATCAGCGAAGTCTGAGAAAAATAGCTGAAGCCCAGCTCCAACCTGTATAAATAATATTTTATAGCGAACTCAAGATAAACCTATTTTTTTTTCAGTTTTGCAAAACAACTGTGGGTATTATCCAAAAATAGCTGCCTGTTAACTAGACAACTAGCCAGATCTATAATACTCCATGCGGACTCTAGCTGGTACGTCTCCATCTGTACAGCCTGCTGCCTGCCTGTTTTGAATTATGGAGAAAGCTGGGAGGGAAATCCAGGAGATAAGGACACAATGGCGTGGGCTGCCTCTGCTCTTGCTTTCACGGGAGAGATATTTTTCTCTTTTATGTTTTGACAGTGCCTGCTTACGTGGGATTCCAACCAACTTCCTCGCTTCTCAAGGATTTCTGTGTGAGGAACACCTGACCTATGGCTCTCTGAGCACCAGGTGCAAATCTGATTACCGTCAGGTGTCCGGATGCTATTTGTACAAGTGGGGTTTTAGTTCTTTCTGGTCTTTTGTGTCTATTTCTTATACTTCAAAATGGGAGAATTCTTACTTCTTTTAGTCAAATAATGTAACACTTCTGAAGCAGAGAAATATATTTGCTGATGAATTATAGTTATATATTTCTTCATCCAATATTGGGTTTCAGGTAGAATCTTAATCTCTGTGGTATGAGTGGCAGCCGGTAAAGGTTTTAAACTTGTTCCAGCAGATGGAATAGGTCTTGTCAGTTATTAAATTGCCACTGAGCTATTTTTGGCTTCTTGTTCTTCTTTAGTATTTTCCCCCCTTAGTCACATTAATCTGTTATGATTTTAAGAGATCTCATCCTGTTTTTCTAATTTAGAAGCAAAAAATAGAAATTTCTAGCAACTACTGAATTTATTGTTTTACAATTTTAATTTCTGCTTTGTATTATATATGTACCATGGATTCAAGAATATAAAACAGGGGTTTTTATAATAAACTTATTCCAAAATATAAGATGATGCCATTGTCATGTAAAGTAGTAAGTATTTCTTGACTAGTACCTGTGTTCAATTTTAAATCCAAGTGAAGTGAAAACAAATATTCTTGTTAGAAATTAAGACCCATAGTCTTTCCTCTAAACTGTTGTGCTGAGGAGAATCATAGCTGAGCGGCAACATGAGATTAAGAATATAAAGCCAGGTGTCTTCATAGTATCAGAATTAGGGATAGGAGTCTGGGGTGCTACCTTTAAAATATGCTCTCTAAAGAGAGCCAAAGGAGTGAAAATTGAAGTAATCAGCAGGAAAGCGAGGTTAGGCCTCTAGGGTTGAGTCAATGTGACGAGTGACAAGGGACAAAGGTACTTTGGCAGAAAGCAGTGACTCAGGCTCCAGTGGAATAGTTCTGACATTGGCTCTATGTCTTGTTTTCTCTCTGTCCTTCATTTACAGGTCAGTATTTTTCTCCCAGCTCCTCCAAAGATCATGACAGAAATACTCAATCACAGCCACCCACATCACATGACAGTTGTGACAGCAATTAATCTACATGGCGTAAAACTAATCCTAGGTGAGGAAATGGACAGCTCCTGCTTTCTGCCCGGGATCGCTGGATCTCCTCTGTAGAAATTACTGTGCGTTCTTGATGGGACAAGGTCAGTGGTCCTCCCAGTTATTCTGTGGCTTCCTCTCTGCTGCGTCCTTTATGAAAATATGCAATTGGTTTGGGAGCAGCGAAGAGGTGCCTAGCAACAGTGCCAACCAGAATGGCCATGGCAGAAATGGAACTAGCTAAATTTCCTTTAAAAAGATATTTTAGCTCTCACTTAAGGGAATAAGAAGGCTCACTGGAAATAATTTTGTGTTTCAAAACACACTCAGGTTAAAAGATTAGATCCAGTGCTCATTCGCTGAGGAGCTCTATGGACCTTCCTTTGTTAATCTCTAAATTAATCCTGATCACACAAAGCTACTGTCATCACTCATCAGGTCACGATCCTAAATCTCTAGCATTGAGATTTTCCTAAAATGAAAGTTAATTTCTCCTAATAAATGTAAACCTATGAAATGCTATCCAGATTATCCTACTGTGTGATATGAATGTTGAAATTCAAACTTGGTGGCCATTTAAATAAACAGCTGGCTGGCAAAATGATTATTTTCATAAATTATTTTATGCGCAAATATTTTTGATAGTTATATCTATATAAGTAGTTGTAGCATGAGTCAAAGCATGTTCATTCAAAAGGTAAAACAAATTAATTTACTGCCCTTCTGTAGAACTCTGGAGGCACTCTGCTTTGTCTCTGTGGCACCCTGAGTCTTGCTAGTGTGACTTTATCCTATGTCTTCTAATGATCATTCTGCAGACACCAACTGCCATATTATGTGCGGCACCAAGTAGACCGTGGTCCATGCTTTCCTGAAGACCTCCAGCTCTGCATCCTTCCCTTGAGGCTCTGGCCTGGGTGGCCACCAGCTAAGGATGCTTTGCAGCCACTTTGCCGGCAGCTGAGGGCTTGTCGCTGCCAGCCAGCTTTCACCTGATTGTCACGGCTGGAAGCTTTCTCTTTTTCTGTCTAGTATAACATGTCTTTTTCATATCTGCTTCCTCTATATGGACTAAAGCAAATAAATAAATGGATCCTTGCTAAAAAATTAATAACTGAAAACTGAGTTCTGTGTCATTGGGTTGAGGAGGTTATTTAAGCTAGGGATGATTGGAAAGACACATGTTAATGCAGAGGAACAAATCATTAGTGATCCCATAATACAACGTTAGAAGACATGATTTGGGGCAGGAAGGACTTCTTTAAAAACAATTTGTCATGGACTACTTGATCTGTACATGAAGCTATGCCTACTTAGCATTCCTACAGACAGAGGTCAAATTTGATGATAAAGTGTGTTAATTCAAAAAAGAGATCAAATGGTCTGAAGTTCTACCACAACTTTCATCCTGAAGTATTCACAAAAGGTGCTGAACTTGTTAACACATCAACCCTCCTACAAGTGTACACTATTGGTAATAAAAGCATGAGAATACGATGCCTTTAAAAAAAAAAAACTGTCTTTTGAAACACTGTCAGCCAGAGTGCTCTGCCGATGAAAAGCAAGTGGGGACTTTCTCTTCATTACAGTCACACATTTGCCCTCAAACATTTTTCCTTTGAATGGGCAGAAATGAGTTTTCTTTTTCAAAAAAGGAGCATTTCAAACAATGTGTTTTCTTGTGATAAGAAATCTGTTTTAATGTCTTTACAAAAGAGGACCTGCAAAATGGTACGTTACAGGAGAAGGCGTTAGGATTACCAATCACATTGATTTTAAAAGGACCCCAAACTCTGTAAAATTGCTCCACCCCTTGCCAAGTTTTCTCAGGGAGAGGTAGTTTTTTTCTTTCCCTTGAAAAGATTTGTGTTGGAATTATTTGATAGTACTTCTCTGTGAAGAAAAAGACCAAAAAGGATCCTTTTAAAAATGTCTCAAAACTTAGCTTCCACCATAAAGGAAAAAGGCAAATTAATGCATCATCTTTCTAATATTCTCCTCTATAACCTTATCATATAGGGAACGATCAATTATTAAGTCATCTTTGCTGTGGTTCTCCTCTAAAGTAGATGCTTTTCTTAGCATCTTGGTCTTACTGTATTATCATTTGATTTAGAATTTAAGAAATACATTTAACTTACTCTTCTTATTTAGCAAATCTATTTGGAAAAATATTGGAAATTATTCTATAATTTCTGAGAGCTGAATTACAGGATAATAATTTATGCACGGGATATGCAATGACACCTGGCCCTCGGCCTCTTGTCTAACAATATACTAGACAAGAATTATTACTCCATAACTCACACCTTGTCAGGTCTTATTGCTTAATTAAAGCACAACCTTCCTCTACATGACAAGCAATTGGATTGTTAGCGTTATAGATGATTATTCCACCTAACATATTTTATTTTTATACCTTGCTCACTTTATGTACACAAGATTCTCATTTCAGGTACACCTACCTCTGAAATAATGATAAATCTGTTCTTTACTTACCTTTTGGATATCTTACAAATTGCCAGTAGCAAAAGCATGAGGAAATGTTATGTGCTAGGAATTCATAACTTATGTAAGAAACAGCACAGTATCTATAAAGCAAGATAATGTATGAATGAGTTTAATGGTACCTGAGTGTTTAATATATTCTCTCTATTATATTACTGAACAAGTTAACACTGAAATTGCTTAGTTGCATACAGTTGTAAAATAAATGTAAGTTAGCAAATGGGTAGGACTCACAAAATCAAACCATAAGATTTTACTAAGAAACTCAAAGGAGAGTAAATAAATGAGAACTATCAGACACTTAAATAAGTACACTACAGAGTTCAAAATTATTGAATTCTCAAAATTATCTATAAATTTAATGATTTAAATTTAGAGTCAAAAAAATTTCAAAATTTAAAGTGATAGTAAAGTTCATAGGTTAGCAAATAGTTTTTAAAGTGGGTGGATACGTCCCTGGATGGAGGAGAAGTGGACTAATCCTATCATAGTGTAAAAAAGATTATAATAGTAAAATAATTATAATGGTTTGATATTGAAGGAGTCATGATGATAGAATAAGACAGATCAGCCTCAGTCTAACAAAAAGATATGGAAATTTGGTCATAATAGTAAGATATTTGAAATAAATGGAATAGTAACAACTGGCTATCTATGTAAGAAAAAGTAATCTATACTGTCCATAACTCTTGTATTTTTACCTAATTCAAATATTCAAAATAAATGGAGGGCCAGCGAGATAGTTCAGCAAACGAAGTGCCTACTTAGGCAATATTTAATATTACTTTTAATATTAAAACAAAGTTTAAATTATGAAAAATTTAAATATGGAAATGTACCATAAAATGCTAAATTCTGTAAAACTTATAAAAAATTTCAAAGTAGGACACAAACTCCAGAAGTTACAAAGAAAAGAGAAAAAAATAATAGTCAAGAATACTACAAAACAATCAATAAGTAAAGCGAAGTCCGTGGGAAACAGTGTTTAATATGTATGAAAATGTAAATTTCTTTTTTAAAAAAATATTTTATCTATTTATTCACTACAGAGTCTCTATACAACTTGGACTTGCAGTGATCCTCCTGCCTCAGCCTCCCAACTGCAGGGATTAAAGGCCTGCACCACCCTGTCCGGTTTCAGGGGCCAGCGTGGCGCCTGGTGCCAGCACAGCACATGGTACCAGGGATTGAACCCAGGTCTTTGCACTTGCCAGGCAGGCGCTCAGACTACTGAGCTATCTCTCCAGTCCAATTTTCTTCATTTTCAAGGGAAACGTTGTTCTTCTTTTTTTTAAAAAAAGTGATTAGCACACTAGAAAAATTGACAAAATTTAGAAAAAATAAGATAACATCATGTCTCTCTCCCAAATATTTCAATATTACACATTTAGGGAAAAATCCTTTGGAAAGCTGCCCACCACACATGGGTTAAATATTCGCAACCCTGCAGCTTCTGATTCCCTGGAGCTGTGAGGCTCCTGCAGCGCTTTCCCTCCTGTCCACACTCTCACTCACTCCAGCCGTGTCATCTCCTTTGTTCTTATTTCTGCCACAGTTAGTCTTTCCTCAGACGCACAGCATGTACTATTTTTTCCACTTTACCCAGACAGCTGCGGGGCTCCTAACCTCACCTCTCTTCATGTGTTTGTTCAGCTACCATTTTCTCAGTAAAACCTTCCCTATTTAGAAAAGCACTGCTAATAATCTGTAGCCTTATTATTTTCTCCATGGTACCTATCCACCCACGCTAGATATGTGCATTCTTTCTTCTGAGTATAGTTTGTTTGCTCTCCCTAAGAATGGTGGCTCTGTGAGGACTGGAGAGACTTTCATCGGTTTTGCTTACTGTCATAATCCTAGTCCAGTAAATAGTGCTTAGCACACAGAAAACCTCCACTACATTTTTATTGTATGAATGCATAAGAGATATATAGATTACCCAATGGTTATATATTTCTATGAAAATAAACCATAAATGATTACAGCTAGTAGTTATATTAAAGGAGGAACTTTTATAAATTTCAGTATTTTTCCCTAATGAATTCTGCTCACAAATTAAAATTGTAACTTCACAAATTATATAGAAAGTGGTACTATAAAATATTATAGGACATTTGTTGCTATTTTAAAAAAGCTCCTTTTCTTTTAAAAGGCAACAAATTGATTTAAATAAGTCTATGTATTCCTCAAAAGTGCTGTTAAAGTTACAAATAACCCAGAGATGAAGCAGCGAGGTTTAACAAATTGTCCAGTTAACTAAATAGCTACACATCTGAATGATGTCTTCTAATTGAAGAAATAAGATGCCTAATAAATAAAAAAATATTGATAAGTACCGGATAAGTACTGTGTTCTGCAGATCTGAGAAGAGTTAAGTGAATTTCAAAGTACCGTGTAGAGTGACCAACCCAAGTTTTCCTATGTCCATTCATATATCAGCTAACAACAATGAGACTGTGGTTGGGCCATAACTCCTGCGAGCGTGTGTCTGGAAGTCCATGTTCAAAAACAGAACAGAGTACGAGCTGATTTTATTAGCTTGAGTGATAGGCTATTGCGTAATGGTTCCATTCGAGGCGAGGTGGCCCTTGCTCGTCATAATGCTGACTGTGCTTCATTTCCTAATGAATTATGGCTTTCTATCAGACCCCAGTGCTCTAATTACCCAACACATATGAAGAAAAAATGGATACAAATTAAAGTACATTTTACCAGCTTATATCCAATGCTATCACTAACCTAGTATTGTTAAAGTATCTTTTGAGTTTCTGTTCACTGAATTAAAAATAAGTGAATTTAAGGAGAACTATATGCCAATGCCAGGAACATATGGTTAATTTTTCTACTAATAAATATTTCTGCAGATAGACTAATGAAGCCCACAGTAATACTGCCTTTTCATGATTATTAAATATATAAATTCTCAAGAGAAATGAATAGATTTAGGTCATGTCAAGCATAATTGCATAGCAAACCACTGCACGTACTATACCTTGTGTAGCATATAATGTGGAATAAAGGAATATATTATGAACATACAATTATAGAGGTAAAAGTAAACATTTTGGCTATTTAAGGCATGTTTCATGCTTATAACAATGAAATATTTTTTTAAAAAAACAGAAATGTTATAGTATTTATATTTCACTGGCCTTGCTGTATTATATCAGGATACTATTAGCTGCCAAAGTACAAAAAGATCTTTCAGTAAAAAAGGTATTCCACTTTTCTTCCATTTCAGTCATACTGAGAGAGTTTTAATGTTAAGAGCATTTTATATTTTTTATGAGATTATCAGCTCAGGATTTTCCAAAATCTCTCACTTTTTCTCCACTTCAGATTTTCTCATGGGTAATAATAAAGCTATTTTGGTAGAAATGCAGCCATCTTATGATTTTCCTTTTAAATGGGGCTCTGCATTTTCTCCAATTTGAAGCAGTAGGCACAGAAAAGTGCAGTGGAGTAAAAGAGAGACTGTGGAAGCCACGAATTCTGCTGAATATTTTGGGAACCCAAAGATTCAAAAGAATCCTTTTTTATTTTGGTCCAAGTTCATAGTGGTCCCCGTAAATATTTTCTAAATCTAGTCCTGTTTCCTTGTATCACCTTTTTTTCTACATATTTTTCTCTCTTGCTAAGATTATTAGAATGCTTAGGTTTGGTCTTTTATTTATTTTCTAGGACTTAACTACAGTCTCTACTGTTTAGTTCTTTTTTCTCTGTTGTTTTCCTGCTATCTGCTTTTTCCAAAGCTTTTCCTTTTGATGTATCATTTTAGGCTTATTATTTAATCTAATTTTATTTAAGGTCATCATATCCTAGAGTTTCTCCTTTAAATTTTGTATGTGGTAAAATTCAAGTTCTGTTTATATTTTATCTAAATAATATATGTGTTATATTTTAAATAATTAATATCTTCAAATTCTGATATTCATATTTTCCTTGAAAATAATTAAAGAGCAAGTTTTTCTAATTGTTAAGGTATTTAGTACAGGTATCAATAAAAACAAAATATAAATGGGGAAGTGTAATTATATAATGTACTGTATTAATGAATAGCTCTGTTTTTGAGTTTTATTTTAAGCTAATAAACTACTAAGATGGTCTAAGTGGTTTATTAGATTTCATGAAAGCAGGAATATTTGAATACCTGTACATTTCTCTTTCAATAAAGTAAACATAAAGAAAACATTTTAGTAAGGTCTTTGAAAATGAAGGATTAGGTATGTTTGCAGTTAGTTAAGTCTCTGAAACCTAAATTCAGGGACCAAGATTGGATTTTATTTCAAACCTTCCTTTCAAAGCATATGCAATAGTTGCTATGCAACACAATTTAGTATCAATCAATGATGCCAAGTATTTTCTCCAAACTGCAACTGACTTGTAAGACTTGCTTTCAAAAAAGTATAAAAAGAATGTGATCATTTATATATAAATAGTTATGGTAAAATGCTAATTTTATAATTAAAAAATTATAACACAAAACCTACGTCTTACAAATGAAGACATGCCTTCCTTGACAATAACTGTATAACAGCCTGGAAAATTCCTCTTTCACCCTTTGGGAAAACATAGAACATATTGAGACAACTTTTTATGCTGGTCTACTCACCTAGCTTCTCTGATGAGTTAGCTCTCAAATGCTTATATAGAGGCAGAGCTCAATTAGTGTAATTTATGTATCCTTAGATGTCAGTCATTTCTGGTGAGAGGTGGGACTCGCAGGCTCTCAGTGCATTAATTAAGAGCTCATCTCAACAGAGCCCTCTTTCTACCTAAGGACCAAAAAGAAAGTTTTAATTAGATTTTTAAAAGCTAGGATGTCATATATGAAAGCAGGTATAGTTCTTTATCAGGCATGAGAGGCAACAACCGGAAGGGAATATCCCAAACAATGCAAAGGGCACCAGTTCTCACTCAGCTGTGACACTGAGGTAGAGAGAGAGCGTCAAGCTTAAACCCTGGCTTCCACCTTTGGACAATGACTTCGTAAAAATCACTGAAGTTTGGATTCTCTTGTTTCATTGCCAACATAATTACTGGACCCTTGTCTAATTATTGATGCCACGCTGATGCTGATCGAGTGCAATTAGAACGTGGAGAATCGACAGTATTTTTCTCTGATGACTGGCTTTTTGTTCCTCACTAACTCCTGACTGAATATGCAATGGACAATATAATGCAAGTTCAGCAGAAGGGAGTGAGAGGACTTGCCGAACACATCAATTTCACCGGTTCAGTGATGGAGTGCGTGGCCGTTGCTGGCTAACCTAAAGATATAGGGACTCCGGAGAGGTAAAAACTCGCTACGCTCACTGGTGTCAGCTGCTTGAGGAGGCTGTTCTCCTGGAATGGCTTGTGTGAGGCCATCAAACATACTCCTTAGGGCTCACTTGGGAAATAATGGATACATTATTGATTAAAATATTTATAAATTAAGGGAGGGAAGACAAATTTTAAAAGCTAGTCCAGATTCTAGAGGGGAAATATGTCTACTAATAGCTATTAACCCCTCCCACCATAATCTGGGAGGGGGGCGGAATGCATGCACGAGAGAACAAAACAAAGGCATTTGCCAATACCAAGGAAAAGGCAAGTAGTAGAAACAAAAGGAAAATGGTAGCAAGCAGTGGAAATTCTGCAACATGTCTTAGACATAATGGAAAAGTACTCAAACCTAAATATTCCACAAAGTCAGCACAAGCAAAAGTAGAAATACAAAATCTCTGCTTTTGGAGACATATAGACAGTGGGTAAATATAAACTCAAGCACAATGAGCATGAAATAAATGACATAATAATCACAAGGGCTTTCTAACAAACAGGACTGGAGCATAGGGCAGATGTTATAGAAAGCTCTGCTTGCTGGCTCAAAATAACAGACTGTGTGTTCCAGGTTCCTCATTGCTATTATATTTCATTTTGTTTTTCTAAGGGAGGGTGTTAGGAAAGCCAGTTAGTGTAGACACTATAAATTTACCACCTAACTAGCATACCTGACATAAACTGAACAACAGCAACAAACCTGACAAAAGAAACTATAGACTTTACAGGTAGAAGGTTTTTGTAGCATGTTTCTAAATGATAGTGTGTCATGAAAACATTACTATATAGACAATTTGTCAGAAGAATAAAGCTAGAAAATTGTAACCCATCATTTATGTTAATGTTCATAAAGATACTTTATAATCCTTTCTTAGCTCTTTCTCCTCGCACGTTTTCCCAGCTATTTTGCCTCATTTATTGTGCTGTATAATGTTTATTGCACACAACAGATAGTAGCACTCCCCAGATGCAGGTTGGAAATTGTGCTGGTTGCACCAATCTTGTGTGCCTGATAAATTTATGTAATACAACATCTTGCATATGAGGACCATTACTGTGTCCTTAAATGTATCTTTTTATTTGCATCTACACCATGGTATAGTTTGAAGTCAAACTACCTCATGGCGATCTTATACTCAAGGGTGTTCAAATGATCACACTAATACGTATAGTATCGTACATATGATGATGTGTGATTTGTTGACTTCAGCAATGTCTTTGTTTTTCAAGAAATATTTAAACCATCTTTGTAATAGACCAAGAATATAATATTTTAAAATGTGTGGGCACTTGGTATGCTTTCCTTTTAAAGGAGTAATGTCGGGGGTACTCCCTCATGTGTTGTTAGCTCCTGTAACACTGAAAATAGTTATCTTTATTCTTGGGATATGGAGGCTCTTTCTAGGGGCACTGACTATGGATGTTACTTGGTACGCTCCCTATCTATTTCTACAGACCACGATTCTTGGTTAAGAATATGGCAGAAGGAATAGGTTTTACAGTAGGCATTCCATTTCTGTGATTTCAGCCAGAGACACAAATATTCATGCTGCTTAATTTGTAATTTCATCTCATCCTAACTTATGACTGTGGCTAAAAGGAAAACCTTTCCAGAATGAAGCCTTGTTTTTGTATACGAAATTTTCTCAATGTAGTGGAATTCTTTGAGGTAGCACAATGTATCCATACTAGGCTTTGTGATGTGCCCTGAAGGTGCTTGCAACAGTGCAATTGTGTTAAGGAAGGTAAACTGGTACCTCTGCTTGCACACACTCATCATAGGAGCTATAATAAGTACACATCATTTTCTGAAGATTCTTGGAGTTTACAGTTCTATTAGAGCCTCACCTTGACTCAAGCTCTTCTCTTTCCACAAAGCAATTTCATATTACTAGCTGCATGTTCCTGCTCTTTTTCAACTTAGCAGGCACAATGGCAGTTGTCACAGTGGAAAGTAAGTGACACTATCACTTCTTCAAAGATTTTATGAGCCTCCCAAGTTCTTCTTGATGCCGTGTTTTTTTATGTATCTTTTCATTAACTGGAGGTTTATGTAATAGTGAGAACTTAGTCACATCATGGAATCACAGTCTGTTTCATGCTTTTAATTTGTTCATTGCTTTATAAAGAAAACAACAGAGTTGACCTTACTGGATTTTAGTGGTTTGAGGGCATCTATACACTTGCACGAAGCAATCTGTCTGCAGAAATCAAAGATTCAGGGCATGTACTCATAGAAGATTTTACTAGGTGGACCAGTAATTTTTTCCCTTTTTTCTTTTCTTTTCCTTAGTACAGGGTCTATAGAGTCTCACTATGCAGATCAGACTCATAGTGATTCTCCTGTTTGCAGCCTCCCAAGGGCTGAGATCAGAGGCGCACTCCACTATGCCGTCTCAATCCCTGTCTCAGTATGCCCTAAGCAGGCGTTTTAATCCCCTGAGCTATGTGGATGGCCCTGGACAAGTAAAAGTTTTGAACAGTTATTTAATTCATTGACTGATATCAGTCCAGCTAGTATATATTAATTTGTCTTAGTTTTATACTCATGAGACTTATATCCAAAGGCTGTCTATAGTGAAAATGTTGCACAACTGACCCAGTTCTATGTTCTTACTGGTGATTAAATGTGAAAGAACAAGTTTATTGTCCTAATCCTTTGCTCTTTTTGGAAAATTATGTCATAAGTAATAGAAATTTCACATTAGAATATGTTCTGAATAGATACATGGACATTGTTAGAACTTTGGGTTGAAAAACTCATAATTAGTAAACAAGGATTTCTAGTTTACATGATAAAGCACAATATCTGGGTTTATTTTTTGATTAAGATTGACTGTTGGGAAATAGATTATCAGAAACTTTCTTATTTCCATTAATGTCATCCCGTATGTCAGACTGCGCAAGCACTAGTTCAGTTCATCAGCATTGAGAAAGCTAATCAAGTCTTGCTCTAGTGTCTCTCAGAATGTGTAGGTTTGGGAAAGGGAACTGAAAAGTTTACTTCCTAGTCTTTTTTTGTAGCCTATATTGAAGGACATCTGCGTAGGTTATTAGTCTTATATCTTTGACATTTTATTACTTAGTTTTAGTACTGAGATACTTTATTGTACATGAGCCTAAAGGTTTTCTGCTTTGATATGTTTATAAGACAGAATAATAAATAAATGATTTAGCTCAGTGTTGATGTCAGGTTTGTAATCAGTTTCACATTTTTAGAAAATTTTCCCAATGTTGACTGAAGAAAAGGGACTAGTTTCTGGTGACTTCCATCACATTTACATTTTTAGAGGAAGAACATTTCTTAAGTTCTATTGGCATTAGGTTATGTTAGTGAAGTTAACTAATATGTACTTCCACTGAATGGGACAAGGACCAAAATGTTTTCTTATAATTCTTTAACTGGTTTAATAATAATCATGTAAGGGTTGTAAAATAATGTACTCTTAAGAACATGTTCTAATGTAATCTTTAAATTAAAATATCAGCCTCCTATAACTGAAAAATACTGGCAGTAGTGAAACTACCCAAACATATCTTTATCAGTAAGATCACAGTGGTAAAAGTTAGAAAAGTAAACCCCTATTTATTTATTTCATTTTAAAACGATATATTTATTTCATGTGAACATAGTTCTCATTTCCTTGTAAATGAGAAAATAATAGCATACATTAATACTGTTACTTGAATCTTTAGTAATTTAAATAATTTTTTGTAAGAAACACAACTTTTAAATATTCAACAAATATTTGATAGCTCCAAATAATCTTGTAAATGTCATGACATTTGAAAAGCTTTGCTTTTATGAGTCTATTTCTTTGAAATTGCTGTAGGAACTATACACAGGAGATTTAAGGGAACTTTTAGTTATTCTTCAGCCCATTTCCACTCTGTAACACAGTTAAGTTGTGTGTCTCCTATTCTCTTATTTTCAGTTACACAAAGCAAGAGAAAATAGGGGAGAATATGTTAATACTATGGGAAATGTTGATATTTAAAGTAATATTTAACCGGTTATATTTTCATACAAAAAGCAAATCTCTTAGAAAATTGGTATTCTGAAGTCAACATCAGTTTAATAATCAGTCTTTAACTCCCTACATGCATATTTATATTTGCTTAATGCCCAGCAAGAAAGTCTTCAAATTCTACTGATAGTACTAAGAAATGTGTGTGTTGCGGTATGTAGGTGCAAGAGAAGAACTCAATTGATCCATTCACACATTATTTATTTTGATGAATTTTTGTTGCGCCCCCAGACAAATACAAAGCAGTATCTCAAGTTTTGGGAACAGAAAAGCTAAGCAAAAACAAAGATACTACCCCCATTATATTTCCATTTTAGTAGAAATTTGATGTACTTCAGACCTCAATATGTTTTACCCAAATAGTCTCCATATTTACCCATTTGATTTGCCATGGCCTCCTGCTTCTATTATCAATTCACTGAAGTTCACTTCCACAAAACTTCTAAAAACATACTTCATATGGCAGTCTGATTTGCCATATAAGATGATTGAAAAAGCAATTCCAAATTACTTCTAGGCATTCAGTATAAAGGAAAAATTTCAAAGATACATTTATGGCTTAATAATTAAATCTGGGTGAATATGCCTGCTGGGAACTTCTGCAATAATAAAATAGAATGGCAGGTCTCAAATCGCAAACAAAGAACTTTTTCTTTCAAAGCTTCGAGTCACAGCATATTAGTATTTAATGGATTTTGCATTTTTAAATGCATAATGTCAGAATTTCTTGGTAAAAAGTCTTGAATAATTATTCAAGTACAATCTAAAAGGTTTTGAAAAACAAAGACTAGGAATCAAATTCTCAACAAGAGCACTGTTCCAGAGACTGAGGGTTCAAAACAGTAATACTCAGTTTTGTGGATCTCAGAATTGGTGCTTCCTTTGCCCCAGCCATATGCATGGAAAGCCGCTCAGTCTTTTCTTCTTCTGCAGACTGGTCCAGAGGTGACCATCCCAGAGCTAAGTGGTGCCAAGAAGAGGAAATGGCCCTTTGGTGAGAGTATTAATTTGCGACCTTGACATGCTCATATTTTATCCAAGGAAAAAAAAATAGATCCCAAGAGTCAGTATGACTTAACAATTTCTCCTGAGATCTGGGTGAGCCCAGTTCCCCTTTTCTTGATAAAATGATCACAGAAAAGCAATGCTAGTCAGTCGTGACAAGCAACAGTTGGAATTGCAGAGATATATAAACTTGTCAAGACTTTCAAAGGCACAGCCTAAGCTAATCAGTAAAAGAAGAGTTAGGAAAAAAAACTCCATTGTAAGGTCCCATTTTGACCTAACTAGAGTCCAGGAGATTAGACTTAGTCACATATTTATATCTAGTTATATCCATCTATATTTATCTATCTTCAAAATCCAAAGAAAAATAAAGTCTATGTGTTTCCATAGTAAGACAGATAAAATTCCAAAGAAAAATAAAGTCTATGTGTTTCCATAGTAACACAGATAACTTGGAAAATTGCTTAAATAATGATTTTAATTCCATAGGTCCAAGGGCAAGAGTGCAACTTGCAATATCCATCTGCATTTTCAGGCCACAGAAGATCACAACACTTTAGAGTGCTCTCAGAACAGTTAGACATCTCTAACTTGTGTCCATTCTCTTTCATTTCCTTCTCAATAAATAATGGATAAAGCAACAATGGGTCTTTGCTGACTTAATCTTTCTAATATACAAAAATTATCTCCTGGAAACAAATTAACGTCTATAGAATAGTCTACAAATGGTCTGAAAGTAATTTGGTGGTTCCTAAATTGTCATGTGTTTTATTTTCTTTTTGAGCCAATTAATCACATCATTCATCCCCTTACTCTACCTTGACCTTCCATCCATTCGTGCTTACCTCAAAACAAGCACTGCTCTGTTGAAGCAGCTAGAAACACTGCTGAGTATTTATTTTTCCCATTTTTTCTTAGTGTTTGTTATCTAATTTTCCATTACTTGGAACAAGCTAACATACTAACAGTGCAAATACAGTCGTAATGCACATTTTAAATGGAAACCTCTTCTTTCTGGATATACAACTAACGATTATATAAATAGATGTGTACTGACTACAACTACCAGATTTATGAAAAGAGTGTTTTGGGTAAGTGGACTTTTCAAAATAGATGCCACTTAGCTCTTCAAGTAACAATATGTGTTTATCTCTATTGCTTGGAATCTAAAAAAGAAGCATGACACATTTCTGTACATTAATAAACGGACATAGGAAATACATTAAAGATAATCTGAATTAAGTTAATAGGATTCCACAAGCATGTATTAAAGTTTGAGAGTCTGTCTATTTGCTAAATGGTTTCAGAATACTATCTTCTGTATTTCTTCATTTCACAAAAATGTCTTGTCCAAGTCTGTTAAGATACACACACACACACACACACACACACACACACATTTTTTTTCTACCATACATCTCTTTTATTCTTTTAGCCTTTTCTTTCATCCTCCATCCAGTCAATTCAGTTCATGCTGTCAATCACTCTAGCTGGTGAGTTTCCTTCTTCTCATTGTAATTAAATCAAGTTGGAAGACAAACTAGGAGAAAACCTTGACAACTAATTTTGTGCCTGATAAGTAAAATATATGCAGAGAAATTTTCTTTGGACTCATATTCTTTTTCTTTTACTATGTAATTTTAGATTCCTTCTGCCTTTGAGGTTTTGAGTGTAAGTTTGAGATTGATACATAAATAACACACAGCCTGCCCATATCTCATTAATCTTATATGGTCCCTTAAGTTACAGAACTGAACTCTGGTGCCCAGGGTGGTAGGACCACTGGAACAATCATTTTCACTGTGAAATTTATTCATAAAAACATTCATTTGTCTCTTTACTAGTTCATTGATATATAGCATAGCACACTGCTAGTTTTATTTTATTTTAAAGTAAAGGGAATGGTCAACATTTGGGGCCAAAAATCCATGTGATAAAAGCCATGCTAATTCAGCCCATCATATTAAAACCATTTGCTTTCTTACATAGAATGAGCTTTTAATAAATACTTGTTCAAATTAGCTGTACTTTATTATTAGATTATTAGATTATTAAGATTATTAGATTATTATTATTAGATTATTAGATTATTAAGATGTTTAGTCACACCACATAAAGTTTCATTAATATTAGATTTTGGCAGAGATTTCTAAAAATAGCACATTTATTTATTTCATAAAATAATGTAGAATATAAAAATATTCATCTGTTCTTATTCTTCAAATATATGTTACACTGGTTTTTTACCCCCTTGTTACAAAATAGATGCAATCTGAGTAAGGGTCAGTTATAAAACAATTCACTTTTACAAAAATATGTTAACCATAATATATATCAAATTTATGCTTTTATTTGGCTGATACACAACTCAATTTAGAACAGGATTTTTGTAATCTTTGTGTAATTGTCAGAAATGTCTATTTTGCATACTGAAAACTGCTGTTGATGAAAATTCAAATAAATACCAAATTTCAAATCTTATCTTATTAACCACTTGCTTATCTTATCAGAAGAATATGAATCACATTTTTACTTCAGTACCCGAACAGTTTCAGTCTCCCAACTTAACTTTAGGAGTTACATTAGACACATGTACAAGTTATATCAGAAATCTCTTAAAATTGTATCATGTAATTTTAGTACATAGCTTTCTATACACTGCTTTATACAAATATAACAACTATCTAAATAGTAAATTTTCAGCAAATCCTGAGAAATTATAAAGACAAAACAAAGTCTGTTGTATCAAACTGCTAGTTTTCCTCCCTTCCCACCAAACTTGTTTCTCTTTTCTTCTGACTAGAGCATAGCTGGCTAGTCAGAAAATGATTTTCCAACCTCTCTAGGAGAGCATGACTACTGGGATGTGCAGTCATCTTTCCTCAGGTGTTGGCTTTCCCTTGTTGCCCTTGATTGTCATGGACCCAGCAGTGACCTACCCTGACAAAGAGAATAAAAATGGTACCCATAGGCTGGCAGAACAAGTTCAATGTACTTTGTTGCCACAATGACCCAGTGGAGAAGAGGCATCCTGCCAACCTGCATTGGCAGAATTGTCACATAAAGGACAAGTACATCCTGTATTATTAAAGACACTATATTGGGGCTTCCTTGGTAATTTAACTTAACCTTTGCTCTAGTAATCTTTTAATGATATGGTCACAAATATCTTCTGAAACGTGAAGCAAACAAAACAAATTTGGTGGCATTTTAAGATTCATCTCAAGAATACATGAGCTTTCTGGGGCTAAATCACCTTCAGCAAGATCTGGTTATGTTCTTCCATCTGTTCTTTCCAGTAAACAGGGAAAGAAGGCAGACAAAAAGCACCATGACTCTTGTTTCCAGAGAAACCTTTAGAAACTCAGTGAAGATGGTGTTGCTTCCTTTCGTGGAACATACAACTTAGATGGACTCTCATTTTTTGAGGCCTAGACCAAATACTACTTCATTAGAAAATAATATTACCATTTGATAAACTAGCAATAACATTTTTCCCCTCTAGGATACCCCTCAAATTATCACCATACATGTGACTTTCCAGAATTAGATATACTGCCCTTTACTAACATGTAAGGTTTCTCAGGAACTGATTTGTTTCTGTTTTATGTTACAGAATTTGCAGCGACTTGCAGGTACATAGAGCAATATAACTGTATGCTGATTGTAATATTGAACAATACCTTCTCAATTATCAAATAATAAAAGAGTTCTGGCCATGTATGAGGAAATAAAATCATAATTATGTAACTTAGTTATTAAATAATTTTATGCTCATCTGGAAGCCATGTAACCTACTATTAACATTACTTTCTCACTCAATTTAGACATGACTAAGTTATATAAATATCAGAAGAAAATAACATTTAAAATTTTGAACCTTATTATTTCTTTGTAATTGTTCCTAGATTTAACAAAATAAATGCAAGAATATGACTCTCCTACAAAATCCAGCTACATTAACAATACATTATATTGTTAATTGCATGAAGAGCAGACTGATTTGATTTTGGTGGAAAATCTATAAGCAATTTTAGAAATCATGTTTGATATTTACTCAATGGCTATCTTATTTACCAGGATTTATAAGATCAAATCATGTGTCCTCTATCAAATTAAGGCATAGTAGATTTTTGACTGATTTTAAAGTTCACATAAGGTCCAATTATCAAAATGTACTGCTGCACTCTGTAGTAGCTCAGGTGGAGTCTGGATATACATCTCCACATTTTTTAATTCTTGTGTGAATTAATATATACATTAAGGAAATCAGTCTAATGGAATGTGAGGGCCCAACTTTCCTAGACTTTGACCTTTCTCTGGATATTAAAAAAATATACATATGCTATTAATTTACCAACAAAAGAAAGCTCAAGCCCTGAAAAATTCATTGTTGAATTGCCTACGAAATTTAGAGCAGAAACAATGCCACTAATGCTGAAATTCTGAAGAAAGTGAAAGGGAAACACTACTTCCAAAATCATCCCTGGATGCAGGTATTACCCAGATTCGAAAACCAGAGAACTTCACCAAGAAAGAAAACTACAGGCCAATCTCCAAAGTGAACAATGATGCAAAAATCTTTACTAAGACACTGGTAGACAGAATGAAAAAATTATCAAGAAGATTAAGCATCATGAGCAGAAAGGTTCATACCAAGGAAGCAGGGATGGTTCAATATATGCAAAGAAGTAAATGTAATACAACATATTAACAAAACCAAAGATAAAAATCACATGATTATTTCAACAGATGCAGAAAAAGCATTTAACAAATTCCAAACCCACTCATGATAAACATTTTGAGAAAATTGGAATAGATGGACTCCGCCTCAATCTTATAAAAGCCATATATAACAAACCAGTAGGTAATATATTAAATGGTCAGAAACTAAAAGCTTTCATTACAATCAGTGAATGTCTATTTAATCACCCATTAAATATAGTCCTGGAAATATTAGAGCAATTGGACAAAAAAATAAAAGGAATAAACCTAGGATAGGAAGATAATCTAATGATGTAACTATTGTCATTATTTGCAGATGACATGATAGTCTATACAGAAGATTCCAAACTCTCCACCAAAAGACTTCTAGATTTAATAACTAAATTCAGTATAGTAGCTGAATACAAAGGCAATATTAAAATGTTAGTATCATGCCTACACATAAGCAACAAACCCTTATAGAGAAGAATTAGGAAAAGCACTCTCTTCATAACATCAAAAAATATTTTGGAATCAATCTAACAAAGGGTGTAAAAGTTCTATATAGCGAAAAGTACACTATTCTGAAAAAGGAGATTTAAGAGGATATCAGAAAATGTAAGTGCCCATGGGCAGGTAGGAAGACCAGACATAGTGAAAATGGCTATCATTCAAAACTGCTACACAGAATTAATGCAATTCCAATCAAAATACCATTAACATACCTTACAAATATGGGGAAAACATTCCTAAAATTCATTTGGAACCAGAAAAGATGTAGGACAGTAAAAGCAATTTTGGGAATCAAAGGCAAGTCAGGAGGCATTACAATGCCAGATGTGAAAATACACTAAAAAGCTATAGTGATAAAATCAGTATAGTATTGGCATAAACAAACTGGGGAATCAATGGAACATGATATAAGATGCAGATGCGACCCCATACACACTCGGGCACCCTCTCTTTGACAAAGGAGCAAAACATGTTCAGTAGAAGAAAGATAGTCTCTTCAATAAATGGTGCTGGAAAACTGGCTTTCCACATGCTGAAGACTAAAACTACATTCAGGTCTACCACCATGCACTAAACTTAAGTAAAAATGGAAAAAAGATCTAAATATTAAAATGGAAACACTAAATTTACTGAAAGAGAAAATAGGAAGAAATGTAGAAGATATAGAGGTGTAGCCAGAGACTACATGAATAAAACCAGACTACACAGGAAATTTTACAAAGAATCAACAAATGGGATCTCAACTTATTAAAAGGATTTTGGACAGCAAAAGAAATTACCAACAGACAACCCATTCAGTTAGAAAAATATTATAGCCAGTTGTTCCGTAGACAGAGAACTTCATTCCATAACATATAAAAAAATTGAAAAGAGTCAACCCTCCCCCCCAAATTCAAAGATCCAGCCCAAAAATTAGCATCTGAGGAATACACACTTTTCAGATGAAGGAACACAAGTGGTAAACAAATACATGAAAAAATATTCAACACCATTGGATATTCAATAAAAGTAAATTAAAACAACACTGGGAGTCCATCTCACATAGCAAGAATAGCTATCATTAAAAAAAATCAACAATAACAAGTGCTGGCAGGACTGTGGGGAAAAAGGTGGGACTGTTGGCAGGATTATAGACTGGTACAACTGCTGTGGAAATCAGTGTGGAGATTCCTCAAAAAACTAGGATTACAGGTCCCATTCAAATCAGCAATTGCCCTTCTTAATATTTTCCCAGAAGAATTAAAAACATAACACCACAGCAATATATGCAGACCTATGTTTACAGCAGCACAATTTGTAATAGTTAAATACTAGAAATAACCTATATACTCATCAACTGCAGAGTGGATAAGAATATGCATTTTCTCTTTATATAATGCAGTACTAGTTAGCCAGAAAGAAGGATAAACTGGAGACTTCTATAAGTAAATGGATGCAACTGGAGTCCAAATTCATAAGTAAAATAAATCAGACACATATGTGTAGACATCATATTGTCTCACTATTGTGAGAAGCTGAACAAGAAAATAAGATATAGAATGTGCCATAGATATTGTGAACTGTGAAGAATTTGTTAATAAGAAAAGATAAACTATGATGAGGGAGAGGGGAAAGGAGAAAAGGGAAAAAGAAAAAAAAACAAGTATACACAATATAGCTACATGGTAGGCTTCTCTTAGTTACTTAAAAATAATGTTTTATGCTAATATTTTTAAACAGGCCTTCATCTTGTACTCTGATTTACTACTATGAAGACAACTCTACCCACTGTATCAACTATTGTAATTGTCCTACTAACCTGTTCTGGAACTTGGTTTTATTGTTTGTTTATCCTTTTTATCTTTAAAATAAAAAATGTTATCTTTAAACTTCTTGTCAACGGTTAAAGATCTGAGAATTAGAAAGAACAGACTCCTATGGGCTTAATAATAAATACATGGATTTTATATCTCAGTGCTCAAATGCTGTGTTGTAGAATAGTCTAGTAACGTGATAATTAGAAAATTGTCTCTAACATTTGAAATGATAAATTCATATGAGACTAAAGGAATTCATAGTCTTTGATTGATGATATGAAATAAATAGTATTACTTTATAAATGTATTTTTCTCACTTATGTTTTATACTTGGTACTGAAAGAACGTGAGCTGAAGTGAGTGCTTTCACAGGCAAGCGGCTTTCTGCTAGGGGCTTCCTCCCTCCGAGTCTCAGCTTCTGTCTTCTTGATGACACATCTGATGATCGTGCTAGTGTATCGTGCTAGTGTAAAGTACAGATGTGAAACCCTATGTACAAAAGAGCAGTAGGCACCCACAATGTATAAAGAATAATTAAGGTACTATGTACTGATATTAGGATAGAATGAATGAATGAATGGAGTACAGCAGTAGTCTTAAATTAGGTCTTATGTTTCGACAAGTCAAGCCATATAACAAAGAATTTGTCCATTAAGAAATAGTTTGAGGAATGAAGTTATAGTTCAATGCTATAGAATTTTTCCACCATATGCAGGGCCCCAGGGGTTCAGACCTCTGCACCAGAGTAAAAAAGAAATCTGCACAGAAAAATAGTTCTGAAAATCTGGCTCTTTAGCAAGAAAATTAATGTTAAATGATTTGATTTTCAAATGGAATAAAAAGTTAAATACTGGGGCTGGTGAGATGGCTCAGTGGTCTAAAGCACCTACTTAGAACAAGCTTAGCA
>NDGN011557660.1:13308-28467 GCA_002564285.1 Tympanoctomys barrerae | reverse complement strand
TGTAGGGACTTAAGGTTCAACATATCAATACTTGATGAAAAATACCTGTTCCATGTTATGCCTTACCAGCCTCTTGTGCAGCTAATGCATAGGAAGGTAATCTGGTCCCCCATGTGGACAACTCTCGTTAACACAGAAACAAACACCTATGGACATGCACTTTATTTTTCTAGAAAGTGTGCAGACATGGTGGTTTGGGATTCACAAATTTCACAAGACTCAGTTCCTTGAAAAAAAAAATGGCATTGGCATGATTATGTCAAAAATCCCCCCCGACCCTGCTCTGGGATTATGACCGGATGCAGTGGCCTGCCACTGCCTATAGTACTGGGGATCATACCTGGGTCCCTGAGTTTGCCAGGCAGGTGATTAGCCTGCTAAGCTAATCTAAAGCAATAAATATATTCTCATATTTTTACTAACCTTTTTTTTAACATTTAGATTCTTTAAAGTCTGTCTGGCACTTCATTATCTAGCTCTTCCCAAGCTAAGATTATATATATATATATAATAATATATAATAATTATATATGTATTTTATTTCAACTGGCCACTGTTAGATTGTTTACATAGAAAGTAGAATTTACTTTAGGATCAGTGCCTTAGTCACTTCCTTGTCATGGAGGAACAACACCAGTCACTGACACCTTAAGGAGCAAAGGTTAATTCTGGCTCACATTTATGCGATTTATGTTCAGCAGGTTGAGACATAAAAATGGTCTGGTGAGAGGACTTTGGCAGGTAAAAGGGGCTTACATCATGGTGGTCCAGCTGCAGGGAGAGAAGTAGGGTAGCAGGGAGGGGGATAAATCCTCAGAGGTCCAGCCCCAGAGCCACTGTTTCTGGTCAGACTTGCCTCCTGACAGCAAGTCAGTTTTAGTGTCCCACCTGGGCTAAATCATCTTCCAAAAGCTTTGTCTCTGAGGATGTGGGGATGCTGGGGACATCTGTGTGTAAACCACAACAATAGGATTCCCTAAAAGTCTTTTAAGCTTACTCACACCATGCTTTTGTATTTTGGGCCATTTTCTTCCATGGATGTTATGCTTTGAGTCTAGATGAGCCCAAAGCCTCATGCAGTCACTGGGGTGGCTTTTAGACTTTGTGGTTGATTCATGATCCCCCGATGCTGGGATTATAGGTGGGAGCAGCACACCTACTCTGGGGCAGACAGTCTGAAGGCCATGAAAGGGAAGGACAGAGGCTTGTTCCCTTTCGCTGCTCCTCCCCTTTTGGCTCTTGCTACTTTTGCTATTTTCTGCTACATGCACTCCTGACCTCTGCCATGTGCCACTCTGACTTGCATCCAGCTGAGTATGGACTGAAACACCCACAAACTGTGAGCTACATAACTCTTGCCTCTCTTACTTTTGGTTGTCAGATATTTGTTCCCACCAATGAGAGAAAAGTAACTGAGACAGGGACCAATGCTATTTTTGCTTAAATCCATATATCCTAGAACCTTACTAAAATAACATGTCTGCAGAACATCTTATATGTGAATGCTTTTACAGTTCAGTTCATATGGCTAAATTGGAAAAATCTCAAATATCCATCAGTTGATGTATGGATAAATAGAAAAGAATGCATCATGTCTTAAGTTATTACTCAGGATTGAAAAGGAGTAAAATACTAATTAATCTGATACAAAAGGGTATCTACTATTTTATTCAATTTATATTGAATTCTAGAAAATGAAAATCTATAGGATCTGAAAATAAATTAGTTCTTTGCAGAGTATAGAGATGAAAGAGGACAATTTACTTCAAAGGAAATAAAATAAACTTTTCATAATTTTTGACTGGGCTGATGGTTTTAAAAATGTATACATTTATCAAAACTCCTAGGGCTGGCCAAATAGCTCAGCAGATTAAAGCTCCTTCAAGCAGGCTCAGGGGCTAGGGTTTCAATCCACGGGCATGCCTTGCCAGCCCACCCCCGGATCACTAGGAGTCTGATATAGTAATGAGACCCTGAACACCCTGTAGACCCTTCCCTAAAATACAAAGAAAAAAATCCTAAAAGTGTACAATTAATGCTTAAATTTTATTCATGTAAACTATACCTCTGTAAACATAAATTAAACTGTAATAAAGCTGAGATGGATAGTTTAATGCCACAGAGTAAATACAGTACATATGACCCTAGATAAACAGTAATACGTATTTCCTATTGGTAAAAGACTATTTCATGAAGAAGTCATTGCAATCCTAAATGCCATATATCAAGTAATAAAGCCTCACAATATGTGAGACAGAAATACGTAGACATGATAAAATTGAAAGGTTAATGAGACAAATTTGTAATTATGGTTAGAGACTTTCACATTTCTATATCTTCAGTTAATACATAAGGTAAATGAGAGTACTTGATAAGACATTAGGAATGGTATACATTTATAAGACCAAGATAATACGTATTGACTCATGTTTGTTGAAAGGTAATAGAAAAAAGAGACAAGAACAAAAATTTAAGATTTCTTGAAAACAAGTCTTAACATTCAGTCATATGTCCAATCTTTCAAAACTATATCTGTTAATCTGAGCAACAGATTTGATGATAAAAATAGCTAATATATCAACCATTGTTAAACAGCTATTCTTGTTTGGAAAATCTGTAACATAGTTATTGTTGCATGTTAACCTGTTTCTGTCTTTGTTTCTGATATTTGTTCTTGCTTTTGTTTTTACTCTTCTAAATGAAATAAAATTATAATGTAAAAAAGAAGCTTAAGGGCCAGCCAAATAGCTCAGTGGATTAAAGTGCCTGCAAGCAGACGCAGGGGCCTGCCCTGCCAGCCCTGCCCCTGGGGCATGCTGAGATGGCATTTGAGACTGGGCATGGTGGCGCACACTTGCCTGTAATCCCAGCTCTAGGGAGGCTGTAAACAGGGGAATCACTATGAGTCTGATCTAGTAGTGCAACCCTAAACACTTTATAGACCCGTCCCTACTATACAAAATAAAAGGTGAATGAAAAATAATGAAGGCATAGAATAATCAAATACTGTGTCAGTGAAATAAGCTGATATTTAAAGCATCTTGCAACCATAGTAGTAGAGAAAACACCTACTTTCCAAAAGCACATGTAAAATTCTCCAATATATAACACATTCTATTTGTAAAAGTTTCTGCATACTAGTAATGGTGAAAATCATCTGAAATGTATATTCTGACCAGAATGGAACTAAATGAACAGTTGATAAACAGCTAAGTTCAGTGGTTAGAGAGCAACTTGCATTAAATGCTTATAAATATCAAAGAAATATCTCAAGTGAATGTTCTGTATTTACATCTTAAAAACTCATAAAGTAAATCAGTGTAAACACAAAGTAATCATAAAGAAAAATATCATAATGGTTATGGCAAAAAATAATAAAATAGAAAACAAACAATTTTTTGAGGTACTGGGGATTGAACTCAGGACCCTGCACTTGCCAAGCAAGTGCTTATTCTACTGAGCTATCTCCCCAGGCCCCAAACAATGATTAGAACAGCAAATAAAGAAAAACAACTCCAGTAAACTCTGATTCCACTAAAAGATTGTTAAAACTGATGCATTTCTTGCTAGATTGATCAGCCGAAAGCTTCAGGATTCAAGTTTTGAACATGAGATGCAACATCATTACAGGTCATTACAGGTCTTACAGAGATGATACAGGTAATAAGAAAAATCCTGTGTAGTAAAGTATGTCTATAATAATCATAATTTAGAATAAATGAATGAAAACAAATGGTATAAAAAATTGAAGAGAAATGACATTAATCAGATGATACACAGAAATAAATGTGATTTATATTTCAAAACATTACAATAAAATTCCAGACATAGTTGTCTTCATTATAACATTTTAAAGGCTGACACACTATTATTTCTCTACAAATATTTCTAGAAAATACAATATAATACACACACATGTAAGAAGCAGCCATTGTCCTGATATAAGAAACAGAAACAGTCATACAAAGAATAGACTAACATTCCTCATAATAACAGATAAAAAAATCTTAATAAAACTAGCAAATGAAATTCATCAATTTTTATAAAGATCGTGCATGATAAAAAGTTGAGTATGTCATATGTACCATTTGTGTTAATATTGAAATTCAATCAAGGTATCCCTCATATTAAAATATGAAAAGGAAATATTATAGTATCTTTTTCAACAGAGGCACCCTATTTACACAAAGCTACTAACATACTAGTATAACAACCTAGTAGTGAACGTAAGTAAAACAGAACTCATAATATCCTTAATACTAAAAGACGAATTATCTTGTCCCATCGTTAGCCAAGAAAACTTCTAATCAACATTTTAGTCTTTAATCCTAGCTAATACAAAAAAAAAGAGTGAAATACAGACGAAGTGGAGGTTGCAAGAAAGAAATAAAACCATCCGGCTGCAGATAATAACCCTCCACACGTATCTTCAAAACATTTAGAAACTAATAAATGAATTCACAAAAGCTGCAGAGATATAGTTGTGCACTAAAATTAACTAAATTTCTATAATCTCAAAACAATATTCAATTACCTTTTGAAATAGAACCACTGCAATAGCATCTGAATATGAAACACTTAGAGGTAAATTTTACAAAGTATCTGCAAGATATAGGTGCTTGGAAAATATTTCTCAAATAAAGTTAAGAAGATGTAAATGGAATCAGTGTCATTGTCAAATCTCTCTATATGTCTGTAGACTCAAAAGAATATCAAAACTTGTGTGACATATTTAAAAAACTAGCTGATTTGAAAATTTATGTAGAAATACATACAACATGGGCAACACATTTCAAAAAACATAAAATTGGAAAACGTATTAAGCAGATTTGAGGGTTTGAAGAAGGTGTAGCAGTGAAGGTAGTGTGGTACTAGGAGAAATCAGACATAGTGAAGAGAAACCACAGCCCCAAAATGAACACAAACATGTACCATCAATTTGTTTTTTTATAAATTTGCCAAGCTCTTTAATTGTGAAAAGAATAAATCTTACTAGAAAAATCAAATATCTGCATGCAAATTAATTAAGCAACACTTTAAATTATGGTTTTTGTCTCACATCATGTAAAGACTACAATTTGAAATGGATCAAAACATAAAACTGAAATCTAAAAGCCAAAACCTTTAGAAGAAAATATGATTAAATCATTGTGATTTGGGACAGGCAAAGATTGCCTAGATAGGAAAAACCATGAACTATAGAATAAACACTGATACATATTTTCGTTAAGTTTAATCAATTTTGTTTTGAAAAGACATGTAGAAAAACAAGAAGGCACAGAACACTGAAGAAACATTTTCACTATTATATCTGATTAAAGACCAATCCAAAACATATCTTATAATTAATCATAATAAAAAGCCAAAGCATGGCAAAAAGCTTTGCATAGACATTTTAAAACCAATATTGTTATAAGAATGAAAATACTGTAATTCTATATGTGGTAAATAGCTACAAAATATCATTATATACCGAGGATTATAACTCACATTAAAGAACTAATGCTTCCAAATGCTAGTAAGATATTGAATAACTCATTCTTTCACACACTGCTGGGAAGAATGCAAAGTTGTAGTTCTGTGTTGGAACCTATTTATTTCTTATAAGTACATTTTTCCCAATGATCTCAGAGTCCCATTTGTAAATATTGACCCCAAAGAAATGAGAGCATATATCTAAACACAACTTAGAGATGAATTTTCATAGGGGCTTCTATCATAATAGCAAGAATTTGAACAATTCGAAGTTGATAAGCATTCAAGGATTAAATATATAATGCAAAAGAATGTTATGTATTAATAAAAAGAAACTGAATTATACAAAAAAGGATGCAGAAATATCAAACTAAAAGAGATACGTTATATGATACCATATACATGACATTCTACCAACTGCCAAGTGATAGTATTATAGTTACCTGCTTTTACCCAGGGACCTAGAATAAGAAGTGACTGAGAGCAAGGGATTCTAAGGAAACACTTTTGTCATGATGGAAATATTTTATAACCTTAACAGTGTTTCTATGACAGCTTCATTTGATAAACACATGAAGTTTTACATTCTAAATTGTCTTTTTTTTCTGTATGTGAATTATATCCCAGTAAAACAGTTGAGATATACTGTGAATACTTTTGGAGTAAAATTCTCTTAATATCTCCTTTTCCCCCTGTGACTTATTAGTGATATTAGATCTACAGTAAGCATTGCTATAAAGCAGTTGTAGATCTTTTCTTATTGCTCAGAAATCAGCTTTGCTGCCCAATGAGTCAACTTTATTTTGGAATGTCATGTGCTGTATTCTAGCTTCTTCCCAAAGAAGGAGAAAGACAAGATGCTCCTGTTTCTGAGATCTGAGTCCTGGTGCAGCCTCTGGAGCCGTGGCTTAAACTCCTTCTCTGCAAATCTCCATCCACTCTTTCTGTGTCTCTTCTGTATGCAAGAACACCTCTCTTTTCATTTCTAGCTTCTTTTTTTTTAACAAAGCACCTCCATCTGTGAGTTCATCAGAGACTCTTTTCTGTCTCTTGCTGATCCAAGCCTCCAATTTACAGTGACAAAAAGTGCTGAAGAGAACTCCAGCAGAACAAAGTTCTGGGTAGGGAAAACTCTCTGAGTCATTCTTCATGGTGTGTGGCTCTGCTTTCTCTTTGCCTTTCTCCACCAAATTACTGCACTCCATTCACTGCCTTCCCAACTGAGTCCTGTGTCAGCAACTTTCTGCAGCTGCAGGAGCAGCTGCTCCTTTTACCTCCCTCTCCTCACTGGTGGCTGTCATCCCGTCCAGCCAAAAAAATACAAACTCTTCTAAAGTTTTTGTCCTTGGCTCAATGTGATACAATTGTAGAAGTGACTTTAGAAGTCTTTAAAGAGGAATGTACCACAGGAATATCTTCTCAATGTAGATGAAATTTAAAATACTAACAAGCAATGTTTGTAAAAATGCTTTTGCTTACTTTGAATCATGTTTGTCTTTTGAACACACTTCGGAGCAGATGCCACCACTGTCCCTATGTAGACAAAGGAACTTGAGTATTAATAAGACAGAATAACGTGCAATAAATAGCCCAGATAGGACTTCAGTGCTGGTTTACCCCCTTCCATTCAAATCATAGCTTGCTTTACACTTGCCTCTGGGTAGAAAATATCACAGAGCTCTGATTTAGAAGTTTGTTCACAGGTCTTACAGCTATCCCAATACTCTATTTTACTGCAACAAAACTTACCCAATTTTTGAGATGCAGTTTTACAGAATTCAGGAAACAGAATATCATCTCATCCAGGTTGAGGTTCTGAACACCTCAGAGCACAAAGTCTATAGGTAATAGACTACAGGTAATAGTCCTCCAACCTCTCACATCTTAGACATGTATTAGTCAACTTTCCCATCTCTAGGACACGATAGCAAGTGCTCACAACTTAAGGGAGGAGAGGTTTAACTGAGTTCATGTTTCATGGAATTCAATCCATGGCAGCCAACCTTCAAGGTAGAAACATTAAGGAAGAAATGTGTGGCCAAAGCTAGTTTATGGCAGCTGGGAAACAGAGGAACAGAGCGACAGCACAAGAAGCCAGCTGTCAGAGAAAGACTTCCAGGTCACTTCTCCACAACCCACCCAAAAATGCCAAGTCTGCTTTACTAGTCATCTGGGTGACTTCTAAGCCAATGTATTTGCTTAATCCCCACTGCATGACTAAAATCTTCCCTTACTGCTTACTTATTTAGCCTTTCATTTCCACTCCCAACATCTTTGTAGGAAAAATAGAAATAAGATTGATTAAATCAGAATTTTATCCAATATTCTAGCCCAGATAAAATAATACCAAAATATAGCTATACTCTATAATAGTTTCAAAACTCTAAGTATAGCACCAAATATATTTATCTTTCATTAATTCTAAGCATGTAATATTGATATGATGACTGGTCAGAAGCCTGGATTCCTAATCAAAGGTCTGAGTGTTATTTCCCTTATTTACACAATACAGTGATGACACATGAGACAGGTAATTATTTCTAAAGCTCGTTTCAGTTCCCTTCCCTGTGATGTTGGCAAAGTGATACCTGTCCTATCAAGATGATAAAGATTGTGAAAATGACATAAGCTAATTTATATAAAAGTACTTTGAAAGCCATTAAGCATTATTTAAATATAAGATAACATTATTCACAATGATAGCAACTAGGGAATCTTTTTCATTACTTTGTCTATATTGTTATAAAGGCTTCCTATATAGAAGGCAATAAAAACCCTTTAGATTAATCTAAACTATGGAAGACAGCAAGTTTATTACACTACATTTTCCTTAGAGGCAGCCCCTTAGAGCTATTCATAGTCTCAGTTGTTGCATCTACTTTTGTCAAATTAACATTCTGCCTTCATTTTCCAGACCAAAGGACAGAATACACTTAAACTCTGTGAGGACCCCCCAAAGGCTCTCCTTTTTGTGCTCTGCTTCATTTGCCCTTTTGCTTCCATTGTAGGACTTAAGAAGATATAACCCAGATATTCAAGCCCAGCTCTCATGACCAAAGGAAAGACCAAAGTCTTTCCTTCCCAAATTTTCCTTTTACTTGAGGCACTCAAACCCTCTGATTACAACCACACTCTGAACCAAGGACAGGATAGATTCACCATGCTTCCTGGATATTTCTTAAAGGCAAAGAAGAATCTTGTTACATTTCTGATGAACAGTTACAAACAATAGCACTAATTCTAATTTTAGTCTGCTTCATAAGCTGGCAGGTCAGCAGCTTATGATGCTGCTCAGAATGATCCAAACACCTAACCATGGTAAAAATCCATGTAGAAATTCAGACATACACTTTTGCTCTTCCTCGACACCTTTCATAAGTACCAGAGATATTTTGCTTAACTCACCTATCCTTAGTAGAATACATAAGTGAAACTCTTGCTTGCTGAGTTACACTTGAGGGGGAGAAATAATTGATGTTGCTTTCTATCCTAACCTTATCAATGTTGTTCTCCACAACTTGGCTTCTAGCACTAAACTGGCAGATTGAAGATTAACATTCCCCCACATCTATGCCTCAAATCTGTAGTCGACTTGCAGATGATAAATCACATAAGGCACCGCAGCAATGCTATTGCTTCCTTGGTTTTGCAAAACCAAAAGCCAGAAACATTATTTCAGTTGATGAGCCAGGAGTTGCATCGCCAGCTTCCACAGACATGTGCTAGCAGGCACGCAGGGTGAGCTGCCAGTCTCATCGTCTGCAGCACCATTGCTCAGGCCAGTGGGTGAAACACACCTCCATATTCCACTCAAAACTCTCTGCAATGGATTTGCCCCTTGAAAGGCTTTTGATGAGACTGCTTGTCCTTATTCAACACCAGTTTTTAAGGTGGAGAAAGACATAAAGGATTGCCGAACTCCTCAGTGGCCCTTGGTGTATATAGTGTCTTGGTACCTACATCATTCTTCACCTGTTGGATCCAAGTGCCAATGCAGAATCCTACCAAAGGGAGACTTTGACTCTTTTTAAAAAATTTCTTCCTTTATTTATTTGAAGCAGTAGTAAGAGAACTTACTGAGAATTATAAGACTAATGTGTGACCATTTTATCAGAAACCATCTCAAAAGGCAGAAATGCATAAAGCTTGAATTCAAGCTTCAATTCAAATCAAGTTTAATATCCTTCCAGAATTGAGTTCATTACATCCACAGATCTAACAAAATTTAAAATTTAAAATTATCAGATTAGCATGGATGAGTTAAACATTTAATCGTTAATAGTTAAAAATAAAATCGACATAATCAATTCAGTTACATTATGTTAAGGGAATATAGAACTGTAACCTCTGTCTCTCCCCACCCACAAGGTATTTAATTTTCATTTATCTATAATCTTGGCCATCATAGCATGGGCTTGAATTTGTATAAATGATTCTTAAAGACATATTCTTCATGCTGATTTCCATATATCAAAGATTAATTAGAAGTATGATAGGATAATTTTATTACTTAATTAAAAGGAGAACAATACAGATTGGGAAAAGAAAACTTGACCTTTCTAAAAACACAGGCTTAAGAGATTTTAATAAAATGGAAGTGCTATATAACGTATATAGCTATCAAAAACTAAATGATTTTTTATTGTTTTAGTTTTTTCAAAGCATAAATTTACTATTACCAATAGATGCTGAAGAATACCACCACTTCTTCACATTCATGAGTGAAATTATTTCCTAATCTTAAATAGGTCAACAGACTCTAAGTCTCATTTATCACCATCTTACACATGTTTTTAATAACCTCTAGAACAATCTCCTTTCGATTGCTTTTTCTTATTTATTTATTTATTTATTTTTATTTATTTTTTTGGCAAAACAGCGCTGGAAATCTTTCTCTCGTTTAGCTTCCTGTCCTACTAGAAGCAGAAAATTCTAAGGAGACTAGAGCAGCTTACCATTGAAAGCATGGTGTGTAGTATAACTAGTCAGAGAAAGCTCTAGAAGAAAGCTGGAGACAGTAAGGAGTAGGAGTAATTTCCAGGGTAGCCACCAGATGCAATGGTCTGTTTCACAGAGTTGATGTTTGACCTTACCTCTAGATCAACTAATTCATTGGCTTTTATTTCTTCCATATTAAGTTCAGGTTACATGTGTAGATTTTTTCACAATTATTTCCTTTTCTGGTTGGTTATACTGGTTGAGGAAAAATGCAAACTAATTGAGATATAAAAGCCATAGGAAGGTTAGTATAGATTATTTTAAGTTATTTGTTGATATGAATAAAACCAATTTGGTTGTTTAACATTATTCCAGATGTTTCACACTTTGAATGTGTTTTGGATGAGATTAACATTAAAATATGTGGATTTCTATAAACTGCAGTTTTGAACATGACCACTCTAAACAAACTTTTCTGATGATGTCTATTATGGGTTAGCGCTGGCTTCCAATGCCTTGAAGGAAGGCACAGAACAGAAAGATCAACACTTTCTGCACAGGAGATAATTCTTCCTCCAACTGACTTAGGAGTTGAGCTAAAATATTAGGTCTGTGACCTCTGGGCCTTTAGACTGGAATGGTTCCACTTTCACAGTGTTGGATTACCAAGCTATTAGTATCTTTTCCCCACTAACCAGAAGCTATTGCCTCCAATTCTCTGGAGAATTCTAAAGAATATAAATGACTCTCTTTAGGCACACTCTACATTGTCAATCACTTTCCTCTGTGGCCCCATCATCTCCTTGATCAGAAAATTTAGGACACAACTGAGTTACATGATGTTATAGTACAGGTTCTCCTATGTCCTGAGTCTTTACTGAGCTTGAAAGCCTAGGGCCAAAATGTTGGCTGTCCTTACAGTCCTTCTTTTTCTCTAATTTTTTTATCTGCAAACTTATGTTTTTAACCCTCCAGAAGAGAAACTTATTATTATTACCCTACAACATAGGCAGTTGAGCTTAACCTCACTATCTGCCTGAATACTAAACATCTTAGTCATAACATGGAACAGGTGTTTTCCATAAAATATTGATATGTTAAACTTTGAGTTGCTACAGAATATGAACAAAAAAATTAAAATGAAAAACATTTTAACAGTGCTTTAAAATATAGAAATAAACAATTACATATTTTACACAGAAACTTAGAACTCTAACCATATACAGCATTGTAGCAGGACAGTCTTGTGACATTTTTTTCTTGTCTCTTGTTTTCATCTATTACCTTTTAAAAAAAACAAAAACATTTGCTTGAGAGCCAGTATGGCAGTAATTGCTATGTTATAACAAGCAGTATGTATTTAGAAGACCAGAATGATAGGCATTCCAAGCATGACTGTACTATTACACATTGCTATCTTCAGTGCAGTTACTTAGTTCACAGGTATCAGCATATAGAGTTAGTCATATAGAGTTAGCACTACCATTTAAGTGCTAGTTTCAAAAACCTGCTAAAGATTCTCAGGATCATTGCCTTAACCATCTTGTCCATATAAATGTATAGCTTTGCCCCTGTCATGTGTCCTAGCTTGTCTCTTTGTCCTCTCTTCATTGCCTAATCCTCAAGTTCTATTTGAGCTGCTTTGTATTTAGAGGAATGCTAACACTTAGGTCTATTCTTTTATGAATTGTAGAATGCACTTAGAACATTCCACATATAGGTGTTATTTTAACACTAAATATGATGATTTATATCAGGATAAAGATTTCTTGCAATTTTATAGCTGTTTATTTGAAACTACAGTGAGAAACTACAGCTGACCAAAGTCTGCTTTCCATAGTAATAAAATAATATTGATCAGATATATTGCCATCTATAAAAGTAACTGTAAACTATGAGTTGAGTGCTGTCGTAGAATGAGTGAACATTGTAGGCACATTCGGGTTGAGTCTGAAATTGGAACAAAGGAATCACTCTGAAAAAGGAGGGAATGATCAAGACAGAAGCTCCAGTACACCCCAAATTTACACTTTCAACAGTCAAAATCCATGGCCACCTTACAAACGTCCTAAATGCACTGAATACTGTGAATGCTTTTGTGATCTCATATCATACACTAAATTGAGTGCTCTGCTGATGCATTTTATGCTGAATGTGGGGTTGCTGAAGTTTCCTTATTAGCCTCCATATTGAAAATGTTATTTTAGACTTCAAATTATTACACAACTCTATTTCATTTTGGGTTTTTTTTTCTTTCTTGGTATTTAAGACAGGGTCTACAGGGTCTAGAGGGTCTCACTGCATAGACTGAACTCAGAGTGATCCTCCTGTTTACAGCCTACCAAGTGTTGGGATTACAGGTGCGCACCACCTCCGCCCAGTCTCAATTGCTGTCTCAGTGCTTCCTGGGAGCAAGGCCAGCACTGTGCATCTGAGGATTGAACTCCAGGACCCTGCCTCTGCCCAAGCAGGCACTTTAATCCTCTGAGCTACATGGCCTGTTGTACAACTGTATTTCTTTGTATAATTAATAAAAACCTAGTAACAGTACTTTTGTGTTTTATATTTGCTTTTGGATTGCTGGTGTGTTCTTTCTTTACAACTTTACATGTCATGTCAATCAGATGTGCTGTTGTTGCAGAGGTTTTGTTAACTGGGCTGAAATGGAAGCATATTTCTTAGAATTGCCTTAATTATATTTATCCAGAGTTAGCACTTACCACAAATGTATTTATACGAGATTTGGAAGGCAGAAGTGAAAGTCCATGTAGCACCCTGTTGCTTTTCCAGCATAGTTCATATGCTGTTCCTTTTGTGTGTGACTGAAGTCTAGACCTTGGGTCTTCTGTCTCCCAACAGTATCTCCTGCATACTTCCATGGGTCAGTCTTCATTCTTTCTCCATGTCACCCAAGATTTCAAGATTACAGTAGACACAGATTTGGTTTTCAGTTTGTTCAAGTGTGTTTCCATTTATCCTCAAAGTTCTAGTCTGAAATTATTTTGCACATTTCATACTCAGTATTTTTCCTAGCTGCTAGCCATATAGTAAGGTAGCCTATGAGCTCACCATCAGATGCCTAGCCAGTAGCCTTCCAAGGCATCTTCAACCACACCCACAATCCCATCCACTCTAACCTGTCTTCTCAGGTAACTCATGGTCATGATACGTCTCCTCAAGTGCTACCAGTTTTCTCTCCATTCCACACTGGAAACATGAATGTTTCATTCCTCTCAAATGCAGGAGTTCTCAGAGAATGAGTGACCATCTTTACCTCTGTGTCTGCTGCAGTCACAACTGCTCCCAGTAGAGAATCTGAAGGTATGTATAAACTGACAAGGGAAACACATTTTAAGAAATATGTCATTAAGTAGTTTCCAATTTAAATGAGTGACATGGATATATTACAGAAACAGAAATAGAATAAGCCAATCAGTTTGGGGAATTTTATACGATTAAGTTTGAGCCATTTTGTACAACTAATCATATTTATGAAATCACTGTCTCTACAACATGGTATATTCCTCTACAGTAAGCTTTTTAAATTTATAAGGAGAAAGAGCTCGCCATAAAATAATGATAAAAGTACAGTACTATCCATTGTACATAATTGCACATACTACGTTTTATACAACTGTCAGTGCAGAGGCTTGGTTTACACCAACATCATAAACACAAGAATAATACATGGCATTGTGCGTTAACTTTGCAATGGCTATGGCATCATTAGGCAAAATGAATTTTCAACTCTATTTAATTTATATGATCCCCATCATACATGCAGTTCATTGTCGACTGAAACATCATTTTGCTTATATGACTGTATTTGTTGTGAGAAAAAGAAAGGTCTACAGTTTGGTTTAAAATAATTGTGTGCTAGAGACATACTTGAGTTGCTTTGAATTATAGAATATTAGAAATGATATAGATATGAAAATCATCTGATCTAAACCTACTTTGCAATTGAACAAAGTACCAGATACTGGTCTTAAATCTCTGTCTCTGTCTCTGTCTCTGTCTCTATCTCTGTCTGTCTGTCTGTCTGTCTGTCTGTCTCTCTCTCTCTCTCTGTCTCTCATTCTCTCTCTCTCTTTCTCTCTCTCTGTCTTCTCTCTCTCACACACAAATACACACACATGTGTTTATGCATACACACACCACCCTGTGGTAGACTATAGTCAAGCTTAATTTCATTTTCTTTGTAGTTTTTTGACCTTTGAATTATTGTCAGTTGAAGCTAAAAGAAAAAACAGAGGGGCTCTCAAATACTTTCAAATTTATTAAGACTCAAAAAAAGTAGGAAAGCCTTCTAACATACTAATGTGATTTTTAAAACCAACTTTTAACAAAGCATAGTGTGCAGTGTGATGGAGAGTGTAATCCTAATGTAGCCTTTTCTTGTCAGACCATATTTATGTGCTTGAACATGTAGCTAATCCCAGATAAATTATAAGGAAAGTGAACAGTGTTCTGTAAATGAGCAATCCTATGACATATAGAAGTTAAGGATCTGGGCCTATTTTAATTGAAGGGAAGACTTAGGAAGCTTTATCTATTCCCAAATATTTAAGAACTCCATGGAAAGAGAAATAAAATTTAAGTGCACGTTTTCTTCAGAGCTTAAATATAATAAATAGCTGAATATTAAAAACACTAATATATACTTTTACAAAGTACTGCTAATTTTTTTTTTCTGAACCGGGGATTGAACTCAGGCCCTTGCACTTGCCAGGGAAGCGCTTATTC
>NDGN011557660.1:0-13258 GCA_002564285.1 Tympanoctomys barrerae | reverse complement strand
CGGGGATTGAACTCAGGCCCTTGCACTTGCCAGGGAAGCGCTTATTCCATTGAGCCATCTCCCAGCCCTTTAATTTTTTTTTAAATTTAGAACTACTTTGTAGAAAATAAGTAACTTAAACTAAATGAGATGCTTCATAATGCTACCTATAACCAGAAGACTTTAATCAGAGGCTTTTGTGACAAAACACCAGGAAGTTTTTGGTAAAGAGTGGATGTTAGAAAAAATATCCTCAAAGATTTTTCTGGTTCTCTTCTGCTGACAGTCTATCATTTATTGACAATGCTGCAGGAGTGAAGTAACAACCTCAGTTGTTTGAAAGTTGTATTTCTGCTATTACCCATATGGAAAGTATTTCATCATTAAAGTTTAACACTGAAACATCAACTACCCTTGTGGAAACTTTGTCACCTAGAATGAGTTAGATTTAATACAAATGAATAGATATTCAAAATGTTATTCACTGTCAGAATGAAGATCAAGTGGGTGCATGCTTGTGCGCATGCTTTAACTGCTCCGGGAATAAAATCCACTGGACAACCCAGTCCCAGGCAGACTGTGGGATTAAGGACCCTGTCCCACAGGGCAGAATGCTAGCAGTGAGTCACCAGGGGTACTCAAATCGCTCCCCAGAGAGTTATAGGGCTTTTGCTGTCTGAACAGAATGCCAGGCCAAGGAAAGGGGGCTCTTATCAGCAGCAGCCCAGAAGTCGAGAATATTGGCATGGATTGTTTGGCCATGGCAGTCACAGACAATAGCGACAAGCCAAGAAACATCTTTTTTAATCTAGAAGTGAACACAGTGGATGTTGCTGAACTCAAATATCTCAAGGAAAGAGAGGTAAAGAGAAAAAGTACCTCATGGAAATTGACAATGATGCCTCTTAAAGAAGAAAAAGTAAGTAATCTTATTTGACTTCTTTTTAATTAAAAGTTGTTCTCCTTGAAACACACAGCAAACCTGGCAGATTTTCAGGATGATGGGAGAACAAAAGGCTTCTCTTGAGTGCAGAGGGAATGAACACACTGAGTTAGCCTGGGGCCTTCTCTAGGAGCAAAATACAGGATAAAGTAATGGAAATGAGGGTTTATGGGGGAACAAATGAAATCCATTAAACAATAAGACAAAGTCAGAAAAAGGTCTGCTGCTCTTTGGAAGGTCTCTGAATTGTGGTAGCACATAGCAATTATCCACAGAGGCCACTTAAAATATGGTATCCAGATTTTTATAAGACTATGTGTGTTAGAACAGGATATATATACTTGGAAATCTCTGCTCTACAGTGCTGCGAAGTTCCAGACTTCTTCCTTGGAATTTGTTGTTCATGTCTGCTTTGAAGCTTTACCCTGGAATTTCTTTAATAATCACGTATATTTGATAATAGTTTTGAGCAGTAATAAAGCTCCATCTTCCTACTGGATAACTTGAAAATACAGAATTATACTATGATCTCATTTCACAAATCAGAAAATTAAAAAGATAAGCAACTTTCTAGCGTATAGATTGAAATGGTATACCTAGAATTTAAACACAGAAATAACTTGTTAGCTCAATTTCCTTCATTCTCCAACATCATACAGTGAAAATTTGAATGAATCTCATGCATGAAACAGCCAGTATTCAATCTTTTATCCTATAAAAGTTATGATTTATATCATTTAATATCATAAGTTTGAAGTTATGAAAGGCAAACTACTGAACAATGAATTGCTGTGAAGAAATAAAGCTAAATGAATATTATACCTTACAAATTAATCATTTTTTAAGTGCACCTAAGTTTGGTAGTATTAGAAATTACATTTCCTATCAACTACTCATAAGGACTTCCTTGTTAGCCAATAGTTTTCTGGTTGTCAGAAGTCTAGAACCATGAGTAAATTGTCATGAGCTAGGTACTCAGAGCATAACATTTAAAGCTGTACAGATTCTGAGGTGCTAAACCAGCAGGTAAGTAACATGGAGGTTGAATGCCTTCTTGTCTTTGCACCTGAGGGCCTTCTGTCCTGATCCCACTACCGACTTCACATTTCTCCCTTTCCTCTTTTCATTCCGATTGTGCTAGCACTGTACTCACGCTGTACAAGACTGTTTATCAGGAGAAACAAGTCAAACTAGCAGCTATTATTCCAAGTTATCTTTCCTGTACATAAATCAAAAGACCACTCACAGGGTCAGCCAGATTGCTCAGTGGACTAAAGCACCTGCTTAGGCAGGGAGCAGCAGCTAGGATTTGATCCCAGGTTTGCCTTGCTGGTCCAGCAACTGGGGCACACTGAGATGGGTGATTAATACTGGGCATGGTGGCGCATGCCTGTAATCCCAGCACTTGGGAGGCTGAAAACAGGAGAAACACTACAAGTCAGATCTACGTAGTGAGACCCTATAGACCCTGTAATACAGATGGAGGGAAATAAAAAAGATCACTCACATACTTTAAGAAGAAAGGGAAGTGATTCAGTAGAGAAAATGTTCAGTTAAGGGAGGAAAAAAAGAAACTTGTTCAAGAAGTGCTTTTATGGTATATTTATTAAATAGGAAGTCCATCAAAGGTTATGGGTTTTTTTCTATACATGGTGACTTTTAGGTCACAATCATCATGACCTTCCATTATTTATTAGTTTATGAGCAGAAAACTTTCACTATGTCCAAAGTCGTATATGCACAAAGCGATCTGATTCAGTAACCACACAAAAGAAAAACATACATTTAGAGGCAAACAGTCATAGAATCCTTATATATCAGAATGGATAATGGAAAAATCCAATGTGAACCACATGGGACTAATGGAACATGCTCCCCACCATCCTCCTGCACAGAAGGCAAGCTTGCACCCAGTTGGATAACTTCAGAAAAGAGAAATAATCCTCAGGGAGGTGTCTTTGTATAATATTCTTCTAAGCCAAAAATCTTCCTTTTTTGCAGGTTTTCAAAATCTTTTTTTCAGTATCATATGGCAAGACAAAATGTCATCCTTTTTGCTGTTGTTGCCAAAATGAGTTCATGAATATTAAGAGAGAGACTTTAAGATCAGAAATTAAAATCAGAATACCAGTTATAATTTCCAAAGAAAGTGAAATACTTTTGTATGCACTTATCAAAATATGCAAAAGATCTGTGTGCTAAGAGCAGCAAAATGCTGATGAGAAAAATCAAGGAAGACCAATAAATAGAAAGAGACACCAAGTTAATGGATTGGAAAAATCAACATTGTGAAAACATCAATTCTTCCCAAACTGATTTATCAGGTTATTGAAATTCCTATCAAACTACCAGCGAGATATCTTGTAGATATAAACAACCTTACTTTAAGGCATAGGTCATAAAAATAGATAGAACAAGGTTTATAAAGGACAAAAGAGAGGAATTATTCTCTCCAAATTAAGGGTTGATATATAGTTACTGTAGTGAGCATCATAAAATTTGAGCATAGGAAGAGACACACAAATGAGTAGAACACATAGTAAATAAAAATAGACACATGAAAAGGCTTAATGAATTTTATAAAGATGAAAATGCAATTCAATGGAGTAAGAGTAGTCTTTTCAACACAACACACCTGAACCATAAAATATTCCTAAAAATAAATATTAAAAACAAACAAACAAAAAACCTCCATCAAAACCTCAGCCACTATATGCAAATTTATCTTAGTGAATGATGAGTTAAGCTTTCAAATATTAAACATCAAACATTTTGGGGTAAAAACAGAAAAATCTCTAGCATCTAGGACTAGGTAATGATTTTTTTTTTTACTTGAAAGAACAAGAAGCTTCCACGAAAGAAAAAAATTATAACTGGGTATCATCAATAATGAAGTCTTATTCTATAAACCCAACACAGGAAGACAAGAAAAAAACTACACATTGAATGAAATTATTTTCAAAAACCAAAAAGTATCATATTGATACTATTAAAAGGAACTCAATAATGAAACAAACAATCTATTTATGAAATCGAAGAAATACATTTTCACCCAAGGGAAGATGTAAGGAGAAAATGTACCGATAGCACATAGGGCCAGGAGGACATGCTCAATATCATTAGATACCTCGAGATACTACAGAACTGCAAAGATATATTACTACCTACCTGTCTGAATGGTTAATGTAAATAGATAAATGATGATTTTTAGAATTTGTCAAAAATTCAGATCAACTCTATATATTTCTCATAAGAATTTGTAATAGAATAGCCATTCTGGAAAAGAATTATGCAGTTTTTATAAACTCAACATAAAATTATCATTTAATCAAGCAACTGTATTTTGGGCATTTTTCTAAAAAGAAATAAAAATTATTTACACACACACACACACACACACACACACACACTATTCACAACAACAATATGCAATATCCCAAGATTAGAATTAGCCCAGTTGAATTATTCCTCAACAGGTAAATATTTAAATAAAGTGTGGAACACAGAATCCTTGTAACACTGATATTTAATAAAAATTAATGTATTATTGATAAATGTAATAACTGAAATTCATCTCTAGTAATTTATGTTAAGTGAAAAAAGCCAAACTGAAAGTTAAGAATTTGTAATGTTATGTTTTATAAGCATATTGTATATTTTATACTTATTTTTGAAATAACATTTTATTTTTTTAAGTTTTTACTTTTTTATGTGTTTGATACAGGATCTCACTACATAGACTGGACCCCTAGCAATCCTCTTTATTTTAGCCTCCCCAGTGCTGGGATTACAGGTGCGTGCCACCACATCTGGACTCGGTTGCCAGCTCTGTGCACCAGGGGGCAGGTCCTGTGCCACATATGGTGTCAGGGATCAAATCCCTGTCCCTGAGCTAGCCTATGTAGACACATAGTCTGCTGAGCTATCTTGCTGGCCCTTGAAATAAAAAAGTTTAGCAATGAGTAATTTATAAAGCAATTTTTAAGATTTGGGAAACAAAAAAGGAGAGGGAGGGAGGTACGATATGAGGAACAGCAGGAGCCTTCTTTGTTGTGTTGTACCTTCCTTACCATGGTGGTGGATACCATCACCTTTCATAGTCAAGAAAACCACATAGTACTTAATGGACACAGGACATAGGTGGGTACAGGTAAATCCAGGGGAATGTGAATAAGATATTAATATATTTTTGTTATATATTATTTGACAGGGGGGGTCTCTTTTGGTTGCCTGGGTTGATCTTAAACTCAGAGCTTAAACAGTCTTCCCACCTCAGCCTCTTAGACTCCCAGGAAGAAAGCAAATAATTTTCACTGACATCCTAGCCATGTTAAGACAAACAAGTTCCACATGCAACAATCACAAATCAATAGCTAGTGATCAACTCAGTGCAGGGTACGGGTTTAAAATTGAAAATACAGAGCCCTAAATTCTCATATGATCCCCCCAAAAATAATGTAACATCTTCACATGTAAGAATAAGCTTTCTTCCAGTTTAAACAAGCTTTCCTTTATTTATGCATGTGCATGATTCATACTTTTTGGATGCAATATTTACTGCAAAAAATTAAATGCCTTTATGAAAAAAATCAAGCCATTTTTTTATAAAATGTGCAGCTTGAAATGTGGCAATGGCCAGCCAAAAGGGGCTTATCTCCTAAAATGAAAAAGTTAGTGGAAAAAGAACAGAGGATTGGTTTGAGCGCAGGTTAGCTGGATTAGGCTAGTCAAGTTAGTGGGAGACAGCAACACAATTAGTTACATTAGATTTCTTTGTTAGTCTTTGTAGAACTTAGTTTTAAATTTTATAACCAAAAGAACCAGACAGAGAGGTAAGGTGGCAATTTGTGTAAGACTAAAAGAGATATTCTGGAAGAAGAAGGCAAGGCAAAATGCATATACAGTTGTAGTAGCTCTTGGTACAAGAAATAAAGTTATTCAAAATTGGACTAACCTGGAAATCTTGGAAGCAAGTTGACATCTTTCATACCCTAGGAATTTAGACTTACTAAGGTATACTTGCTTGATTTTTCTTGCATTTTTCCCATTTGTCTTTTGTTGCCTTTTACAGGCATCTTTATGTCTTGGAGTTCTTCACTATACTAAAGGGGTTTACTGTGTATTTGGGCCTGAGGTTTGAAGGGAGGAAACAGCATACTTAGGGAGGAGCCCAAGGCAATGGACCCACAGCATCCCACGGGAGTCATTGCAGGGCCAGAAGAGATCCATTCATAAGGCCTGAGGTTCACGTACTCTGACTTAATGCAACTTGTATCCAATAGACAGAAATTTTTTATTCACCATCTTTTTTGTTATTGGGTGCTGATGTTAATAACTTCATTGCTAATGTTAATAACTATCAGCCCTGAGGTTTTCTCTGAAGGCTGCTGTAGTTAGAGCTAACTTTCCAGTTTCTGTTCTTAGTCCTCTGACTGAAACATATTATCTAGATGTGGTTGTCGCCATCTGTGAATGATCCAGATTTATTTTCATCACTTGCTTCCCAGACACTTTGCATGCGAGGCAACGTACTCTGGCAATGTACACATAAGGGTGCAGGATGCACTGGACATAAAAGAAACAAAAGATACAGTCTTGTCCTTGGAGAGTTTATAAATCATAAAAAAGGCTTGGGAAGGTTTAGAATGCAATTTACAAACAGGCATATTAATATAGTGCAAACAGAGTATTATATTAATGTCAGCCAGAGTCTACAGAGAAAAGGGAGGATAATAAAAGCAATAACTAGAATTATGCAGCACTTTCGATTTTATAAATACCCTCTTTTCCTTATCTGTTTGGTTAGAGCACTGTCAAAGAAAGCCTAATGTTTCATTATTCCCATTTTGCTGAAGTAGACACTGAGGCTTGGTTGTCACTCTGTAGCTGCATTGTAGCTCTGAGCCCTTAAACTCCTCCCACATGTAACCTCTAGCTCAGAGAAGGGACAGTTAATCTGGGCAATAAGTGAGTTTGGAATGTGACTTTATGGAAAGTGAAATTATACACAATTGCAGAAATCAGTGAAGAGACTGCTCCAGTGCACTGCTAATCTGAAAACAAACAAATAAGACCAGAAACCCTTCATATAATTCAGTAACTATCATTAGTCTTTGTTTCTAGAATTTTTTATCAATAACAAGAGCCATTTGTAGATGGGAGGTAGTTTCTGTGCTCTCAGTGCTGCACTCTTGCTTTGATAACATTGTAACTGTCAATGCATAACTCTGTGCAAATCAGGTAGCCGGTCTGCTCTCAGTCCCTTCGCTACATGGGATGCAAGACCAACCTTCATCACCAAATTCAGTCCTTCTTATGCAAGTCAGTGCATCTCTTTGGATCAAGAAGGGTAGGGGTAGATTTTTTTTTTGTTTGTTTGTTTTTTGTTTTTTGTTTGTTTGCTTGTTTGTTTGAACTGGGGATTGAACTCAGGCCCTTGTGCTTGGCAGGCAAGCACTTATCCTACTGAGCTATCTCCCCAGCCCCAAGGGATAATTTTTGTGAGGCTGCATATGGAGACCATGATGCATGAAATCCTTAAAAAGTAAAAGAGCAGTCTAGAACAACTTAAAATTGCTTTGAGCACATGAAATCTATGGCCATGTGACTTATATAACAGGTCACAACATTTCCTTCAAGCTTCCTGTACCATATCTCAAGAAAAGCAAAAACATAAGTAAAGTATCAAGGCAGGAGGTGTGCACTTGGGCCAAACCAGTAACTCCCCAAATGAAAGCAAAGCTTTGTGTGTCGCGGAGGACCCTGTGTTTCCTCCTTTCACATCAGTGTTAGAGGCCAAGTTAATCTGTCTCTGGAGGCGGAAGTGGATTTCACAATTAGAACTTTATTCACATCTTCACTGAGTAAAATCCACAAACTAGATGTTATGCAAGTAAGTACAGAGAAACAGCGCAACACTGGCTTCCCTTTTGCAATGCCATTCATGTTTCATCAGTGCTGAAATGTGTAACCCGGGCAAACCCAACTGACAGGGTTGCCAGAGAACCTCTCCGTGCACCATATATCACCATGATCTTCTCTACCGTGCTTGCCGAACTCCAGGACAATCCTCTTAGCACTGCATGATTGAGTTTGTTATCATCACCTAAACATGGAGCAGCTCTTAGGTCCCCCAAATGTTCCATGCTGACCAAAAATGCAAGAATTAGACATTTTGCACACCCTAGTTAAAGTTAATAGTTTAAAGAATTCTGATCAGCCCTAAACCCCAGCACTTTGTGTATGGTTGAAGGGTTACACTGCAAGCACAAAATCAGTCTTGAAAAACAATATGTGGAATTGAAAAGAAAACTTTAAAAATGCTACATTAGAACTTTGAGATGCTTTTTCTAAAACGATCAGAATGATGCATTTAAATCTCTCTAAAATCAATGTCTTTCTCCCTCAGATTCTATTCTTACAGATATATAAAATTCCATCTTTTTTGAGAAATGAAAAAACTATAAACACATATTATAAAAGTAGAAGTGGCATACATTTCAAAATAATACATGTTAGATAGTATAAACAGTTAAAATTATTTAGAGAATATCCTATGGTAACTGTAATTGGCCACTCAGGAGCTGCCTGGAATTAGAAACTAATTATGTGTGAAAGGGTGAATTATTGAGCTATTCATTTGTGTATGATGTGTGTATGGCTTTTTTAGGGGAATTTGACCAGAGATCCGTATCTTCTTAGCTCATAAATGGTAATTGTGTGAGAGATGGGGGCACAACCATGGGTACCTGGGTACCTGCAGAGGGTAGACCATAGTAGTGCAGCTTCCAGGGAGAAAAAAAAATCCTTTCATTCATATATATATATTCCCCAAAAAATTTACATTACATAAAAAGACTGGAATCACTACATGGTCCTCCTAAAGGAAAAAAAAAAACACTCAATTAATGACAGAAAATCAATTTCCCATTAGCTTTACAAAACAGAGGGGTTTGATATCATGTTCAATTTGAAAATTAGAAAAATAAAGCCTGCCGTCAAAGGGTCCTTAACAGCTGCCCCTGTGATCGCAGAGTGCTCCTTGGCAGGATATGTTCCACGCAATACACACTGGAAGTAAACATGAAAGTTGGGTATCCTTGTAAGCAAATTTCTAGAGAAAAGAAAAGAAAACAAGGAGTACTTATGACTACTGCTATTCACACACAAAGCTTCAATGAATTCATTGTAGAGCCTTAGTTGGCTCCCATTAGAACTCTAGAATCGGGCAGCCTCTCTTTCTCTAAAAGAAAATAGGTGCATTGGTGAGTGGAAGAACTCTTTTTCTAAAAGAAAATAGGTGCATTGGTGGGCTTTAGACGCAGAGGAGAGCCAAAGTTTGCAGAAATAAGGAGCACTTGCTCTTCTCATTTTGAGTAACGGGATTAAAATCAGGCCTTCCTACAGAACTACACCCCTGGACCTTGTTTGTTTGTTTAATTTAAGGAAAGATCTGACTGGGTTTCCTGGGATGAGTACAAACTTATGGTCCTGCTACCTCAGCTTTTCAGAATCCTAGGTTGACAGGCGTGGACAACCACACCTAGCAAAGTTGCCTTCTTCTTAGAGGATCAGAACAGCTTTCTATCATAGCATCTGAAACTAGCTTTTGTGAGGACCTAACTATTATCTTTCTCTCTTTTGGTATCCCAGAATGTGAAATAAACAGCTTTGTTTTGTTTTAGGGACATAGAATGTTAAGATGAGTGACTCCACTTTTTTTGCTGGAGCTGAGTGCAGGATCTCAGTCCAACACAACGGCTGCCTTCCTTCTTTCAAGTTTTACCAGTTTCCTCCTTTGGTTCTGGCTTTCACCTCAGTGTCCTCATTACCTTATTTTGTTTGTTGTTGTTTTGTTTTGTTTCTTGAGTTTTTGTCATTTCAACCAAAGAGAATCTACATGCCATTTGGCAGATGATTGTATGCAGGCATTTACCACTTTTGAGAGGCTATAGCATGCCAGGGAAAATAGTATGATGGCTGCCAGGAGGCTAATGCCAACATTTTGTAATGTTTTTCTTAGCCAAAGTCTGTACAAACTTAATAAACTAAAATCAAAGAGAACAAAGAATGAGCCAAGTGAGGAATCCACCTTCTGAATCAAATCTTCTGTTCATTAAGTTTTTGCAACCGAGAGCCTCTACAGTACCTGAGATAGTTATTCATGTATACTATTAGCACCTGCACCAGGCGAAGGGAGAAAGTCTGAGTCAAAACGTATACAGCACTAGGAGAAAAATCATAACTTCTAAGCCTGCGCCGGAGCCACTGCTTACATGGAGACATGTGTGGGCTCCTCTGGTTGTCAGGAGAGCTCAAGCCCAAACTCACTGCAGTGTAAGGAGTAGCCTATCAGAGTGCCTGAGCCAATGAGAAAACCAATGTTGTTAAAGAAAGAATTGATTCTGAGGAGAGCTCAATAAATTCCTCTTATTCTATAGAGAAGTAAAAAAATAAACAACCAGTGTGTGTTTCTTTCTTCCAAGTTGTTAGGACATAAGGAAGGCAGTAGGACATTTTGTTTTAAGAAACAAAACTAAAGAACCTAGTTTTCTTGCTGTCAACAACTATGAAACTGTACAAAACACAAAACAACATTTTAGAAATTGCTGTTGATACTCTGTGGCCACTCAGAGAACGTAACCAAGCTACAGATACCCTCAAATATACTAAAATTTCTTCCCAGGGAAACTTTCTAAATCACAACATGGGGTAAGATAAAATGCAAGGAGTTTTCTTTTTTGTTGTTGTTTTAAAGAGATTTAAAAAACCCTAATAAAAATGATACAGAATTTCAAAACGGCATGATAGGAAATTGACAGTGGTTACTGTATTGCATATTGTTATCTTCAAAGTAATTTCTCAATTATCAGGTGCAGGCAAGCAAAATTGACCATGAAATATAAGTTTTGTTTATTTCAATGAATTAATAGAAATTAATAGTTATCTTAGTTAGGATATATATGTAACATCATATTGTCTTCCTAGCATAAGAAACTGAAAAAATAAGTATGAGCTCAAGTGTGTAATAGACATAATGAAGGGTGAAGACACTGCTGAAAAGGAAGGAGCAACTGGAAGAGGGGAAAAGAGTAAAGAAGGAAAGCAAAAATGCACAAGGAGTTTTCAAAAATCTGAGTTGGAAGCTAAAGTGGCTGAATTTGCAGGGCAGAATATTAAGGATTATGCAGAAAGAAAATTTTAAAAACTACAGAAACTATTTCATGCTTTGACTGAATACGATGTTAAGCTTGCCCAGCGTAGGCTGTCATGGGGCTGGTCGAAGAGCTACTAATAGCAAAATAGTCTAACGCAGAGCAGTGTGCTCGGCCTTGGGACACGTGAGCTCCACCTAAGCAAAGGAGACACCGCTCACTAGAGCTCGCAGTGGAGACCTCAGCGTGCCATCCCTAAGTAGTAGAGGCGAACAGGCCCCACAACGAATCATAAGCAAGGCCTCAACTAATAAACAAACTAAATTCAAAGACAATTTAAAAAGAGCAAGTTAATTCTCAAATTTACCTGCCCAGAAGAACAGTTTATAAAGATAATGACAAAATCCAGAAATGCAGTGATTTATATACAAGGAGTGGTCAAAACAGGCAGTAAATGTAATCCCAGCACTAGGGAGGCAGAAAACAAGAGGACCACTATAAGTCTGAGCTGCATAGTGAGGCGCTGCACCAATAAAATAAAATGAAACTAAAAAAATGCACAATCAATATGTAAAATGCGTTGAAATCATTGTAATAGAAACATAGCCATTAATTTTTCTGAAAATACTTTCCTTCATTTTGCATTTATTTACCTCATTTTTGCCGCTTTTTGAAGGACTTTTAGAAGCCCTCTTTCATAAGTGTCTCCACACGTTTTGATTTAAAAAAAAATATGGTGAATGCTACTGCCAGGTGCCATCCAATGGGAAGGCAGGATCCTAGAAACAATTTGGTGTGTTCTTATCCACCACATTTACCAGATCTGTGACGACATGACTGCTGGCTGTTAGCCAGAAGTCAACCATGTAAAGTGAATGTCTTGAATAGATTCAGGACATCAAGTTAGCCAAGACAGTTCAAGTAAAGACGTTCATGGAAGAGAAATTTCTAGAACTATGTCCGAAAGAGACAAGAATGATTGAATAAGAGTGTTCAAAGTGAGGAAGTAGGTTTCTGAAAGGGATTAATGACCACGTGTTATTTACTCATACATATATATATATATGTAAATAACTCAGATCATATACATATATATGAGTAAATGACACACACACACACATATATATATATATATATATATATATTTAATTTTTAGACTTTAACATGTGACTATAAATTTTAGTCACACCTTGGCAACTTAACCAATATATCTTCATTCCATTCTCCCTAATCTCTGATAAAAACAATTAGAATTTCTGCTGATGAGTAGGTGTTCTAGAGTATATAAATAAGAAAGAACATGAAGTGTTATCTTTCTTTGTCCAAGTTATTTCATTCTGAATTCAACCCTGTTATAAATGACAGAAGTTCTTTTAAGGCTGAGCAGTAAATGCCATTGTAAATATGTATCACACTGTCCTTACGCATTTATCTGTTGATGACGGATACTGTGGGAGATTCCATAAGCTCATTATTGTGAATAGCACTGAAATGGGTGCGATAATGCAGACACCCCTTTCACATCTAATTTCAGATCTTTTTGGTAAAATATCTACAAATAGAATTGCTGGATTATATCGTGATATTTTTTTAGTGGTGTGTGGGGGTGGGGTNGTGGGTGTGTGTGTGTGTGTGTGTGTGCACTTGGAACCAGGGATTGAACTCAGGCCCCCACACTTGCCAGGTAAGAGCTTATTCCACTGAGCCATCTCCCCCACTCCCCTATTTTAGTTTTTAAGGAACCTCCATACAGTTTTCCATAATGGCTATATCAATTCACATTCCCACCAACACTTTCTAAGTGCTTCCTTTTTTTGAAATGCTCACCAACACTTATTTTCTTTTGCATTTCTTTTTAATACATATTTGAGGTACATAATGATTACATCCATCTTGAAGAGTCCATACACATGCAGAATATAGCTTAAACTTTTATTCCTTCTTCCTCCCTCTCTTTCCATCCACCTCTAGTTCCCTTTGTCATTTGCAAAAGATCTTCTACCTCTCTGTTTCCTATTGTTTATCTTTTACTTTGCTCTTACTTATACTTCAGGTTTTCATCCAACAGAATCCATGTGGGGGGCTGAGGAGATGGCTCAGTGGAATAAGCGCTCTCCTGGCAAGCGCAAGGCCCTGAGTTTAATCCCCGGTACCGCTATATATATATATATATATATATATA
>NDGN011557656.1:4984-18748 GCA_002564285.1 Tympanoctomys barrerae | reverse complement strand
TCCATGAGCATCTTTCACTGCTCTGTTGTCACTCTGCAAAGCGTATTCCTTTTCTACCTGCAATAAACATAAGTTCTTGCTAGCTTTTCTGCATCTCTTACCCAGTTCTTTGTTCAGAGCACCAACAACCTGGAAAGTATCTCGATGGGCCCCAAAAGATGGTAACCCTGCCATTTGTACCTCTTGTAAGACATGAGATAAGGTGGTGTGTTACATACTGGTGTATGCACATAGAAAAATGTGGGTGTGAAACGTTAGCACCAGCAGCAGGATGACAATCACTTCTGCAAAGAGAAAAAAGAGCACGGAACTAAAAAAGGCCTCAGAGACATTTTTGGTAATCTTTTATCCTATATAAATCTTGAATTATGCATGATGAAATGTTGCTATTTGTGAAGTCTATGGGGAAAAAGTCATCCATGACACAATTGCCAAGGTGCTGGGGTGCTGTGGGCTCTTTCCAGAGATTCTTTCTGTGTCCCTATTGTCCTGATCAAGAAGAACTGGACAAGAAATATGCAAAAGGTAGTGAGATTTCATATTTATTGAAAGTAGGAAAAGAAGTGTACACCAAGAGCAAGTGTGAGCCAATGAAGGGTAGGAAGTACACTCTGCACATCGAAGGCAGACCACCAGGAAAGAAAGAGCACAGTGTCCATGAGGTTAATGTTGGAAGTCTTTCATATTCCCTGCTCCTTAGGATGACTTCAGATCTATGCTATCCTATCTGGTGATTCACCTCACACCAGAAGAATTGAAGACAGAACTTTCTGATTGCTCCCAACTATAAGGAACTATTTTTTGAGCATGTGTTCTGGATCTCCATGATTAGCAGGTCACGCCCACTTGTCCAGCCATCTGGCCATGCCCTAATCTCCTGCCTCATTCCCCCCTGAGAGATATAAATCCCCATAATTATTCATGGATGTCGAGGGTGTGGAAGTGTAGGGATCCATTGGTCTCAGTTGGATTGGTTCTACCTGGTGAAAAATGAAAGCAGGAATGAGAAAGATAGACAAGAAGACAAAGCTGGGGTAGGTGGTCGCCAGTGTGCCTGGTAGGCAAAACTCATATGCCTGCACCATGAAACCTATGTTCATTTATACTTTTTCAAAGTAAGTGACACATGACACAAGGTTGCCTAGTGACTAGAAGCTGACATTAACCAGTCAGGWTGCTTATCTCAGGACTGAGGTAGCTTGTTTGCTTTAGGCATTGAGGCCTAGTCCCACCTACACATCTTTGACTGATTTTCCAGTTTCTGAAGCTCCCAACATGAAAGTCTCTATCTTCCTTAGCTAATTCCAACTGAAAGAGCTTATAGGCCCTACCTACTGCACAGTATGGTCTCTCCAGCTACCTTGGGGTGTTTGGGCTCACAGCTAGGGCATAAAAACCAATCAGAAGACAATAAGAAAGGAGTCAGTGCCTATATGTGAAGAATGGTGTGACTGGCTGGCTGTTCAAGGGGAGAAAGCGTGATGAATTCATCAGAACAGTCATGGGCTGTAGTCTGGATCAGCACTGGAAGACTTGAGCAGATAAAATTTACTATTAAGTTGTTGATACAGAGCCCAAATGTGAAAAGAGGCAGGTCAGAATATTTTCTGGTCTGTCCTAAAGAGTAGATTATGACAGGTCTAGCAGTTAGAGATTTCATGCTTTCTGTGGAGGAGAAAGAATGGCATAGAGTAGTAATGGACTACAAAGAGCAGGAGAGCCATATCCCTAGCAAGATTATCCACATTATGGATACAACTAACAACAGAAGTCCCCATACAGGTGCCCATTCAACCTGTGGTGGATTAGTCATTAGTGACTACTAATCTGTACCCTGAGCAGCATAAGTCTTGTTTTTTGACAAGGAGCCTTAGAGATTCTAGGGATTCACAGGAATAGCTCTCTTCTTTTGGGTGGTGTTTTTCTTCAGTTCAAGTGAAGCAGGCTTTATTCTAGAAAGTTAAAGCCAACTATCTATCTCTGCCACCTTAGCCACATTGGGAGTGGCAAAATTCGATGAAAAGTGCCCTTCCATTTCTATTTTGATTAGTCTGCAGGAATCACATCTTTCCAAGTTGTAATGAGCACTCAGTCTCCAGGGTAGACACCAAGTGGCCCTCCTAGGCCAGAAGCAGGCAGGACTTTGTTCCCATACAGTTGGGTGGCCTATTGCACTGGGCCCAGATTAATAAGATATTGTAAGAGTCTCATAGTCTCTGGATCTACAACCATATCAGAAGACAGGAAAGGCTTCCCTTATAATATCTCAAATGAACTCATATCTAGTGCAGTTTTGAGAGTGTTTTGAATCCCTCATGAGGGCTCTTGGCAATAACTGGACCCAAGATTAGTAACTCTCTTGGCAAAGATTTGCTAGATTTAATTTTTGGGCTGTTTGGCTTTTCTTACTTTTCCAGAGAACTGAGGCCTCCATGTAGAATGTAGATAGTACTTATTCCTCAAAATTTTGCCACCCTGAGTTGGTAGAAGGCCATTGTTACTCTGAAGGTACTGCAGTAATCCAAACCAGAGGATTTCTTTGAGGAACACCTTGACTATCTCTGTATCAGCCTGTAAACATATAAGAACCAATATCTTATTTTTGGTGGTTTGCTTTGTTTTGTTTTGTATTTTAGGGAAGGGTCTACAGGATGTTCAGGGTCTCAGTACTAGATCGGACTCATAGTGATCCACCTGTTTACAGCCTCCCAAGAGCTGGGATTACAGGTGCACACCACCATGCTCAGTCTCAATTGCCCTTTTAGTGCACCCCGGGGTCAGGGCCGGCATGGCAGGCCCAGGGATTGAACCCCTGGCCCCTGAGCCTGCTTGCAGGTGCTTTAATCTACTGAGCTATTTGGCTGGCCCTCAATATTTGTTTAAATAAAGCACATGGTGGCATGTAGGTAAAGTCTAATTGCCAGTCCTCTCCAAGGTATGTCCTTCCCTGTACAGGTTCTAACGAAGTAAGTGGTCTGGGCTTGCCAGGGTTATTGTACCCACAGAATTGGCAAGCTTTGCAGACCTGTCATCAGGTTGTCACTCATTCTAGCTCTGTGAAAATTTGAATGACTACTTCCCACATAGCATCTCTTCTCACATGAAAAAAGAAGCATGAAGGATTTTTATAGTTTTATACTGTGTCCCTTAAAAAAGGACAAGTTTGTTTCCTAAATACTACCAAAGTCCCTTTTTAATTTTCCCTTTTCCTAAGGCCCATTTATCTTCCTGGGAATATAGACTGCTTTTAATAGTTCCTGAGGGACTGGGAGTAAAGCTAAGGAATTAAGGGGCTGTAGGACTTCCCTTTCTGCCTTTTGGATTACACCCACCTAGAGTTACTCCTGTCCAAGTTCTACCTGGCCTCCATACACCTACCATTCACTCAGTCCCCCAGGGGCTGCTCTTAGGCTTGCACAGTTCTCTTAAGTCCACCAAATTCCAGCTCCCTCAATAGTGCTGTAGGTGTCTTATTCACAGCAGATAGCTTTGTAGCTCCATTGAAAGAGATAACCAAGTTGTCCAGATTTTCCTTGGTCACATGCAGTCAGCCCAAGATGTCACTCATTGGGCTTGTGACCTACCAGGATTGTAGGCTACTTTACCAAACCTCATTCCCTCTGAGGAGACCCAAGAGAGGGGCTCTCACTATCCTAGGCTTAACCTGGCTTCCAAAATGCTCCGGACTTCAAAGACCTCAGTTTTCACCTATAACTCAGTATGTCAGAAAGCTTTTCATCATTGTGACAAAACACCTGAGAAAATGAGCTTGAAAGACAAATGATTTCTATCCTCATCATTTCAGTGGATTTAGTTCCTGATTGTTTGGCCCCTTTGCTTTGGGCCTGTGGTGAAGCAGAGCATCATTGCCAAAGAGTGTAGTAAAACAAAACTACTCTCCTCATTTTGGTAGGCAGGAAAAAAGAAAAGGGGGAGCAGAAGAGAAGGAGGTGCCAGAGCTAAGAAATAGTTCCCTCTGCACACTCCCAAGGACTCAGTCCTTTCATTTATGCCCCATTTCCTAAGTTTCTATCACACCCTAACAGTGCACCAACATATGAGATCCGTAGGTAGAAAGCAATAACCTATAGATGGATTCATGCACTGATGAGGTCAAAGCCTTACAATTGAATCACTTCTCAAAAGTCTGATCTTTGACTATTGCTGCATTTGGGGTATCAAGGCTTCAACATATAAGCCACTGAGGACATTTCCTATCCAAACCATAGCTCCCAGAATGCTCTGATCTGTCAGCAGAAGTTTTTTTTTTTTTTTTCCAAATGCCCAAAGCTATCAATTTAAAAAAACCAATTGTACAGATAAGTCAAATTACCATCTAAACTACATTTTGGAGTTCAAGTTAACATAAGTCAAGCCTAAGTACTTCCCTCTAAACAAGGGAATATTCTCAGGGAACTAGAGTAACCAAATGCGAACTTAGAGTCCTGGAGTCTGCAGAAGAAATGCCAAGAGATCTAAGAACATAACTGAGGGCTCTGTGGAGGGCAGAAAAAAATCAAGCTCCTTATTTTTCACTACCCTCTACTTGAAATTTAGCTTTTCTTCCATTAAGAATATAGGCCATAAGCCATAACTCATGGTAGTGCTGACAGTACCCATGACTTTACTAAGGTAGAAATCATAGATATGGCCCTAGTTCATTAGAACGGTTGCAGGCATCTTAAATATTGTTTTCATGCATCGCTGCTTCAAAAGCATGGTAGGTGATAGACTTACCACTCTGTTATTATTTAATGAGCCAGTGAAGCACAAATAATACTTTGTCACAGGTTTGTTTTGCTTAAGTTTTGATAGCTAAATGTCAGTACAGCTGGTTTTCCCTTTAATGCTTGCATTTTGTACACTCAGTTATTCTGAGGCTCCTCGCCCTCTCAGAGGAATCCCCAACACAGAGAAATGTAAGCACCTAATGCCACCAGCTCTTGAATCATTGGGGAATTAGTAGGGGAGCCCTGGCAGGAAGAGAGAACGCTCCCTGTTCCATTGATGGCTGACCTGGCCCTGGAGATTTGATGTGCTCATTGCCCTTTCTGCTTTGGAACATTCTTTAAAAGCATTTAGTAATACTTTAAACATTTTAGTTTTCTGGAAAACAGTTTGAGAAATGTGGATTTAGAGAATGGCTTCGCTTATGAAATGACTGGAATTGCTTGGTGGTGTTAAAGAATGTGTCCAGCCGTGTTTGGAGCAAAGTGAACAAATCATCCGTGATGCCTGAGGTAGCTCGCGCAGGAGATAGAGGGCAGAGCCAGTCAGCCAGCAGAAGGGATCTTGGGGAAGTCATGGGGCTCCTGCCACAGGTGCTGTTTGGCTGGATTCTGGAAGGACCTGCATGTGTGAAGGACATGCTCCTGCTGAGGGCAAGACTGTGCTGGATGATGGCTAAAAGAGGTAGCTGGTAGAAAACACTACCGGCCTTATCTGCAGCATACTTTTCAGGCTGCAAATCTGCCATACATCTCCTGGATTAGAGAAGAACTCAGAGGCTGGTATGCAGGTTGGCTTCTGCTGTACATCAAAAATAAGGCAGATCCAAGAGCTGAGATACAAAAAGCCCCTGTTGTTGGGCCACAGAGATAGCTCAGGAGTCTACGTGCCTGCATAGGCAAGTGCAAGGACCCAGTGTGGTGGACAGCTAACTGGTGGTCAACTTCTTACTCCCAGAAGAATTGAACTAACATGGTGTTGGGTGTGGAAGGCCCAGCTGAAAATTGTTGCCAGCTGCATAAAAGGCAGAATAGGAGAAGCTGCCAAAAACGCTGCTAGCGATGCTGTTTGGAGAAGCTGTTGGAAGCGTCTAGTTCTCTTGGGCTATTCTGCTAGAGGACCTTGTCGTGCTGGCTTTCCAGATGAACTATGATGAAACTTGGGTCCTCATCTTGAACGATTCTGGGCTCTGGAGGTGAAGATGGTGCACTGCTCAACTTCATGAAGAAGCTTGTTGCATTGGTTTTCTTGATGGGAACTCAGTTTTCCTTATCACTAGAGGAGCTTGGGACCTCACTGTTGCTGGGATAGCTGTGGTACATTTTGGGGGAGCTCTAGTACTTCCTTTGAGTATTGCTTCCTAGCTCCAGTTAAGATCCCTCAGCCTGCTAGCACAGATTCTTCATCCCACTGGCATAGACTTCTTAGCTTCTTCCACTGAATTTTGGCCTTTCTAGAACATATCCATGAAGTGGACCTGCATGAGACTTTGCTGTGGGCTCTCAGCCTCCAGTTGGACTTGTGGGAGGCATAGTTAGGAGCTTTAGGTTTCCAGTTGGACTCATGCAGGATATTAGGATCTAGGCCCTCAGCTGGGATCTTTAGTGTTTATGTATGTGGACAGATTTCCTGCATTCCTTGTTATGTTATTCTTTGGGTGATTCCTTATAAACTAATATTATAAAATGTGTCCTGTGCTATATTGTTTGCCTTGCAAAAACCCCAAACCATGACACCTGGGTTCAATCCCCAGTACTACAAGCTATGTCAGCCCCGCCCCACGTGCACCATGCCAGCCACCAGGACTGGGCATGGTGGTGCATGCCTGTAATCCCAGCACTGGGGAGGCTGAAACAGAATCACTATGAGTCTGAGCATTGTAGTGAGACCCTGTACCAAATTAAAAAAAAAAAAAAAAAAGACCCCATTGTTTCCCAAAGCCAAAACTGTGAATTAGGACAGCCCTCCAGACAGGCAGTTAGCCTTTCAAAGGAGTGCCACTCCAGAAAAACTCCGGGAAGACTGATGTCAAACGATGTCTTAGCAGATCTGTTCTCCATAGCCAAAGAAGTGAAGTGGATTTGGGGAACATGCCCAAGTTTTCCTTCTCTACCTTGTCCCATCATGCTCAGAGATGCACTGAGAGGCTTGCCAAGCAGTCTGAGGGCACAAACTCCTCATCAGTGGTCTGTAACCACCTCTCTTCCTCCTCAAACCACAGTTAGTGGCAAGCACTCCTGTACACTTTGCAGCCAAGAGATGGCTGCCAAAGGCTTTGTGGCCAGCACTATCTGTTATTTATGCCTAGAAAACACTACAGCAGTGGCCACAGCACTAAGACCATCAGCACTCCGCTGTATGCCAACTCCAGGTAAAGCCCCAGAACCAAGTCCCCACGGACAGAACGAACTACACCACCTGCAACCACAGAGGGCCGCTTCTGCTGCCCCCGAACGTGACCAGAAATCAAGAAGTGTGACGCTTACCATATTGTATGCTAATGTGCCGTGCAAGACGTTTTCTGAACATAAAGGGTTTCTCTCTTTTAATGTATTCCTTTTGTTTTCAGTAAAGGATTTATTATGATATAATTCACACCTAAAACTCATCTAAGTATACAATTCAGTGACTGTTAGTTTCATTATATTTAGAGCTGCGCAACAATCACCACAATCAACTTTACAGTATTTTTATAACTTCAAAAATAGGCCCTGCAACTTTTAATTCTCAGCACCAACCCCGAGTACCTGGCAACTCATCTTATGCCACTCTGGGTTTGCATCTCTGGACATTTCATCTGAAAGGACCCTTAGGATATATATGTTTCTAGGGATCTCCTTTCACTTAGCATGACATTTTCAAGGTTCACTCATATTCTGGCATCAGTACTTCAATTTTTATTCACAAATAATATTCTATTACATGGATTTACTACTTCACTCATCCATTTCGTTTTTTCCCACTGTGATATTATGACCGATTCTGCTGTAAACATTTGTGGAAAATGTTTTGCATGGACACATTTTTCACCTAGCACTAGTATTGCTGAGTATTATGACTCTTTAAATGTTTGAGGAACTGTGTCTCAGACACCTGACACCCAAAGTTAAGGAAGGAAAGGTTTATTTAGCTCACAGTTTGTGAAGATTTCATTCCGTACTTGGCTGGCTCCAAGGCAAACTGGCACATGGAAAAGAGCAGCAGTTCATGGCTGCAGAAAACAGCAAAGAGCAAAGGGAGGAGCTGCAGCTGCCTCTCTGTCCTCCTTATATTATAAGCAGACCACCCTGGGGTGGCAATGTAGAGCTACACAATGTCCATGTCCTGCTCTGGCACAGGATGAGGATGTTTACAAAGTAATAACCCTGGCTCCTTGCTGAGTCACTTAAACTTCTGAACTCCTCAAGCTGACACATGGATCAACCAGTACAAACTGCCAAGCTGTTTCCCCAAGTGACTACATAACTTCCCATGAGCAAAGTGAGAGTTTCCGATCTCTTCACATCATTCTCAACACTGTTGCCCCTCTCAATTACGGTGATATCTCACTGTGGTTTTAATCTGCATTTTCCTGATAACTATTGATGTTTAACATTTTTCCTGTGTTTTATTAATATTTATACCTTTAGGGAAATGTCTATTCAGATCCTTTGCCCATTTTTAAATTGGGTTGGCTTTTTTTATTAACAAAAGGCCTGAATATTGAATGAATCTGTAGCTGTACTTTAAAATACAACCCCCATACAGAAAGATTGGATTCCAATTTTATGTCTCCACCAGGAAATAAAAGAGCATTCTGTGAGAATTACAGTCCTTAATCTTGTCTTCATCTCTGTGACCCATGGATACTTTCAAGAATCTAATGACCACCAGTATTAATAAAGCCCCAGAAAAATACACACAAGCATATTTATCTGTTTTACATTTAATATTAGAGATTTTCTGGACCTTCCACCATTATCTTAAAAATGTGCTTTGTACTTTGTAATATTGGGGATCCAACACCAGGGCATCTTGCACGCTAGCCAAGTGCTTGACAAGTAAGCTACAGCCCAGCTCTTGATTTTTGAGATAGAACCTTGAGTTTCCCAGGCTGGGTTCCAACAATTAAAATGTTTCGTTTGTTTTGGAGGTTATGCTGAAGAACAAACTCGGGGCCCAGCACATGCCAGGCAGGTGCGGTATCACTGAGCTACAGCCAGGGTCCTTCTATGAGGAGTGTAAACTTGCTTCAGATTGGATCTCAATCACGGAACCTGGCCTTCATGGCTACATAAAATCATCGAATTCTATATTCCCACAGAGAAAAAGGTGAGAACTACGTTTTTCGAATGTTTGGAGACAGATTTTACGGAGGGTCACTTCAGAGGCCCACAGTCTACCATTCCCTGAAGCTTTCCCTCTGACCAGCCCAGGCCATGAGAGTTTCTTTCCATTTGGGGGGGCCCTCAGCACGGGTCTCTCTGGACTCCACTTCAGACTTCTGCTCTAGGCGCTCATTGAGGCTCACCACAAGGAAGCTGTACAGGTGGGTTTGTTTTGTTTATTTAGTACAGGGTCTTGCTATTCAGTTCAGACTTGTAGAAATCCTCCTGTCTTGGCCTCCCCAGCACTGGAATTACAGGCATGCACCACCATGCCTGGTTTTGGTGGCCAGCATGGCATGCCCAGTGTTCTGGGCCAACGCAGCATGTAGTATTGGGATGGAACCTGGGTACTTATGCTTGTCAGCCAGGTTCTTAGATTGCTGAGCTATCGCCTCAGCCCTCGGCCGTTTTATTATCAATTGTGAAGACGTTGCATGGCTTCTCAGTGCTTGTACACCTGACCAAGTGCTCACACACATCTAGGAAAAGTTGTGCTTCTTGGGAACCCATGTTTCAATATTGCACATACTCAACATTTAATAGTGTTTTTTCTTCTGCTTTTTTCCCTAAGAAGCCCAGAGATAATTTTCCTGCCTGCCCCTAGCAACTGGGTTGGATAACTTATTTGTGAATCAGTGTTTTCAGGCATCATTTCCCTTTGCTTACTTCCATTGTTTCTTCTGGTGTTTTTCAAAACTTTATTTTTGTAGCCCTCAGGAGCTCAGGCCCTTGTGCTTACTGGGCAAATGAACTATATCTTTGGTCCTGTTTGTTTCTTCTTGGAGCATTTTTGTACTTTACTTCAAGCTGTTTTAGAATAAGCCAACAAAACCCATCATTCTGCATTCCCATACCCTTCACGATCACTGTCGCATTCAACTACATCCTCAGACACGTGGCTTAGTTATTTTTCTCACTTCTTACCTAAGTACAGAAAACAAAATTGTCCAAACAGAAAACTAACTTACTAGGGGCCAGTGGGTCATAGTAAAAATTTGATTTTTTTTTTTTTCTTCTGAGTGTAAGTAGAAGCCTGGAAGAGTTTCAAGAGAGGTACCAGTGACAGTTTGATTTTCCTAAAGGCCAGCTTTGGAGGCTGTGCTGGATGGACATATTGATGTTGGGTGTTGGACTAATACCAGGTAGGAGGCTGGTATTAGATTCTCACCAGAATCTAGGTGAGAATTTGCAATGGTTTAGAAAGATGGGGTAGTGGAGAAGAGGAATGATTGGACCTAAGACAGATGTGGAGACAGGATTGACAGGATCTCCCAATGGGATGGATAGAGGTAGGAGTAAGGAAGTAACTGTAAGGGTAGCTCCTAGGAACTGGCAAAGATGGGACTATATTCTGAGGTGAAATCAAGTTCTTTGGAAAAGGTTAAGTTATACAGTGCTTATCAGATATTCAAGTGAAGGTCTTTACTAAGCACCTTGGTAGGTGAGAGACCAGCTCTACAGAGCTGTGGCTTTCAGGGTCACTGGTCTGTGGATGACAGTAAGAGCTTGATAACAATGGAGGGACCGGGGAGATGGCTCAGAAGGATAAGCGCTTGACAGGCAAACACAAGGATCTGAGTTCAATCCCCAGTTCCGCAAAAAAAAAAAAAAAAGAAAAAAAAAAGAAAATTCTGCAGTATGCTGACCAGAAAACCCTAAAATGCCACTGCCACATATACAGGGAAGGCCTATGAAGCAGCAACATGGAGTAGCCAGGAAGACAAGACAATGAACACCAGATCCCAGAACAGCTGAGAACTGATTCTCCAAGACTGATTAGGTCACAAATGAAAGAGAGCAGGTCAGTAGCTTCCTGGGAGGGAAGAAAATGGGAAGGGAAAAACTGGAGAGTCATTGTACATAGCACTTTCAAGAAACAGGGATGAAAGGGAGCCAATACATGGAGTACTAGACAGAAAGGCATACAGTATTGTGGTTTGTTTTCAAAGGACAAAGAAGTATCTGTGTTGCTGTAAAAGAGTACTAGAGGGGGGATGTCAGAACCGTGCCTTGGGCTGGCAAGTACACTGCAGTACTTGTCCCTTCTTGTCGTTAGTGTACATTCCAAGTTGCTGTGCAGGATCCAACTCCTATGGGCCACAGCTACTAGTACTCTCCAGGGTACAAGCCTAGCCCTGCTCTCCTCCCTCTTCACAACCTCTCTGGCTGTCCTTATCTCTCCCCTGGCTTCAATGCCTCCTGGGTTTAACATGCAAATCCCTGTACAGGTCCTGCAGATGTTGAGCATTTTCAAGAGTGTCCAGCGGACCACCACACACAGCAAAGCCAGTTCCTGCCTCAGTGCCAGCCTCTCCTCTACTTGAAGTTGGAACAAGAGGTCATCACCATGGTCCTTCTCTACCCTAGAAACCCGGGTTTAATACACCTGTGGCAAAACCAGCATACTGACCCACGTCAGTGTGACCCTGGAACCCTTGCCTCTACTACACATTGTCCTGAAGGGAGATGCCTACAGCTACTTATTTTTAAGAATACCATACCATACAATCTTTATTTTGGTAAGTACACAATCATTCACATTTCTGTCAGTAAAAGAACGTTTCACTTCATGATAATAAATATCCATACTACAAATATGTAAAGAGGTTTATTCTCACAACTTATTGCTGAAGAAGTTCTTCAAAAACCAGTGCAGTGAAAATGTTGAAGAAAAGTACAAATTCTTCAGATTTTTTTTCACCACTGTTTAGTATGCATTATCCTTTATAACTTTGTATGTCCATGTTTTAAAAGGGCTGCTCCTTCAGACGACGCTAACTCTGCGGTGTACCCTTCCCAGGCTGTGATTCTGTAAGCAGCTACATCAGGGCTGTGAACTGTCTCACTGTCTTTTCACTCTCCCTTTTTAGTTCTTCAATATGGGCATCCAGGCGCTCCAGAATATGATGAGACCTCAGTTCCTCCTCTTCTAGAAATCTGGCAGCTATCGAACCCAGGGGAGACACGGGCACGGAGTACTAGGCGAGAGACAAAACGTGGCATGTGTAAGTCAGCAGAACTTTATATCCTAAAGATTAACTATTCATGATATTTTCTAACTAGTAATTATTAAAAGGTAATTTCTCCCCAAAGACATATTTGTTTTCTTCTTAATGACAAGAATAAAGGAGTGAAGAAATCCTGTAAAAAGTAACATACATTTCTCTTTCTTACTTAAATTATATCAATGTGAAGTACGAAATCAATAGAATAAATTATTAGCTATTGGTCTGAAGGTATCTCAATTTAGAATTATATGCCATGCTATTGCACAGAAGAGAATATAATTAATGCATATTATTTCAAATTTATTTTTTTAAATTTTACTTTAAAATATAAATGCTACCTTCACTTTTAAGTACTAAAAATCTACCAATAATTGATGCCACTTAAAATCAATCCCCTAAAATTCTAGTTCACAGTCTTTTATTTGAAATTCTTGGTTCCAGTGGTGTTTCAGAATTCACACTGCAGATAACTTAGGAAATGTGCTACATGCAGGCCATTGTCACATTAGTGAACAGATGCCTCACCCCACAGGAAACACACACAACAGATGGGCAAATGTATAAACTCCACCTAGGCTAGAACCCCAAATCCTAGAAACAGCTCAGCCTGGGAGATTCCATACTCTATTCTTCACCAGAGAGATGAGATTCAAAGGTGCTGAACGGCTCTCTCAAAGGCCGCACTACCAAGTTGGTGACTCCATTTTTTTGCTGCCCTGTGTGTGTCCACACCTGAGTACGGACATGCCATGATGAAGTTCAGGAACAGTCACATCTACAGCTACACAATCCCTGGATGAGAATCTGCTATATTAACTTGGTAGGCAGAGTTACATCCCATAAGCAGATATATTAGTGTTTCTGAAGGGAAATGGATGGAGCCTCTCATCCAAAAAAGAAAACCACATCAGTTCAAGTCAGAGAAGATTTTGTATCAAAAATTTTTGTTGAGAACTTGGGGAAAAAAGTTTTCAGAGTTTTCTAGATTTCAGAATTATATACACATTAAATGGGGACATTAAAACTAAAAGAAAACTTTTCCTTGGACTAGCTGGCAAACTAAAATGTAAAGCTACTGAACTTTCACAAACACAGGACCTGACCACAGCTGGTCACAGAACCAGCACGGCACAGACTCCTTCAGATGCACTGTGCTCGCCACGTGTACCATCCACCCTCCCACTGCTTCTAGCACAGAAGTGGCCCTCTCTGAAAAAGATGCGAAGGGAGTTCTTATTTGAATTAAGGCTAAAGACAAATGAATTATCTGTAACTTATGCTACACTTGGGAACCAGAGTATATTCTGGAAAACAGTCTTGGCTAAATGTGTCTTTAAAAGCAACACTATGAGAATAAGAAAGGGCATTTATGGCAAAGAGCCAATAATAAAAATACTCTCTTTATCCTTAAAATAACTCCAAGAGGTCAGTGAGTGAAGCATCAGACTTTTAATCTGTGGGTCCAGGGTTCAAGTTCCTGTTCTGTCACTTAGTTACCACAATCACTAAGGAAATCAATATGGAAATTCCTCAAAAAACTAAAAATAGAAATTTCATTTGACCCAGCTATTCCCCTTCTAAATCTTCCCAAAACAGGAAGGCTGGGGAGATGGCTCAGTGGAATAAGTGCTTCCCTGGAAAGCACAAGGGCCTGAGTTCAA
>NDGN011557652.1:14892-28767 GCA_002564285.1 Tympanoctomys barrerae | reverse complement strand
TATATATATATATATTCACAGACATAATGACAGAAACATTTCCTGGGAAGGAAAAAGAAATTGATATATAGATAAATAAGTCATATAGAACTCAAGTTAGTGATAATCAAAGAAAATCACCCAGGCATATCATGGTCAATCTTCTAGAAACTCAACAGAAAAATAAAATTATCAGAATCACAGCTGCCAATACAAACCTTGACATCTAGGAGAGCTTGGAATGAAGTATTTCACCTTCTAGAGGAAAACAACCTTCACCTTAGATTGATGTAGCCTGCAAAATTATCTTTCAACACTAATGGAGAAATAAGATACTTTCAAAACAAAGAACATCTGAGGAAATTTATAAACATCAAAACAGCATTCTAAAACATTTTCAAGGACATTATTGAAAGAGATAACAAAGACTACAACACCATGAATTGCAACAGAAGGGATCCACTGGGCAAGGCAAACAATCAAACAGGGGGCCGGAGGGCGGGGTGAGAAGCCATCAAAAGGCAAATAACATTAAAAGGGTAAATGAAGACCTATAAGTCATAATGATCGACGTTGTCTCAATTCACCAATAAAAAGATATAAAATGTCAAAATGGGTGAAGAAGCAATACCCAATAATATACTGCATCCAAGAAACACAAATACTTTAAAAGAATTTCATAAACTGAAAGTCAAAGGATGGAAAACAACACTCCTTGTGCTAGAAATCCAGAAAAAAGCAAGGATAGTTATTCTACTTGCAGACAAAGTCAAATTCAAGCCAATACTGATTAAGAGAGACAAAGAAGGTCACAACACATTTGTAAAGGGAACAATCAAAGAGGAAGTAATATCAATTATAAATATATATGCAATAAGTGCCAGTGTACCCAAATATATAAAACAAATACTCACAGGCATGAAAAAATCAATAAAGCTGTACTGAAATTATATTTGGGAATGTTATTACCCACTGTCACAAAAAGACAGATCAACTAGGCAAAAAATAAAAACACAAAAAAATCAGCAAAGAAATGATAGAACTAAACTAGTCTTGTGAAGAAATGATCTTACTAGACCTTTTCAAAGAGTTACACTCCACAACATCAGAATACACATTCTCATCAGCTGTACACAGGACATTCTCCAAAACTAACCACATACTAGTTCATAGAACATGCTTAATAAACGCAAAGAAATTAAAATTATCTCATGAACATTATAAGACCATAGTGCAATGAAATTTGAAATCAATGGTAAAAGAAACAAAAACAACCTGTATAAACACATGAAAATTAAATAGCATTCCCTGAACAGGCCCTGGGTCACAGATGAAATTAAAGAAGACATTAGACAGTTTCTATAATTAAATTACAATGGCAATACAACACACTGGAACATGTGCGGCACAATGAAACCACCCTAAAAGAGAAATTTATAGGTGAACACCCATATCAAGAAAATAGGATAAGTACAAGTAAACAACTTAATGTTGAACCTCAAACTTCTGCTAAAAGAAGATAAGTCTAAACAAAAAGCTTGTATGTGGGGGAAATTATGAAGCTGAGAATAAAAGTTGTTACATTGGAGACTAAGAAAATAGTACCAAGGATCAACAAATTGAAGAAATAGTTCTTTGAAAATTAAACAGAACTGACAAACCCTTAGCCAATTTTATTAAAAAATGTAGGTTATAAAACATGTGGATTATGATGATCAATATATACTCACTGACTGCAAAAAAAAAAAAAAATCACTGTTCCAGGATGTTGACAGTAAGTGAAGCTGTGTACATGAAAAGACAAGGAATGAGCATACAGTAGTGCTCTGTGTGCTCTGCATAATTTTGTTACGAATATATTTTTTATCTTCATAAAACTTTTATGTATCAAAAGCATAAGGCATATGTCTAATACATCATGCTTAGTTCAAGAAACACAAAATGGGGTAAATAGCTGCCCCCAGAAACTTCTTCTTTGCATATGTGCAATAGGACAGCTATATTAGGAAAGATTAGCAACTTTGTTAGATATTGGAGAAATGTAAATCAAGCTACAGAGATATCCCTATTCCAAGTTCCCCAGAACAACAAAAAAATATTTAACAGACAATTCTTAGATTTTATAAACTTCAAGTGAACTAGAACTCTGCTGTGCTGTTGGTACAAATCAAAGTTGGTAATACTGCTTTTGATAATCATTTGGCTTTATTTGCTGAAGATAAATAAGTGCATATCCGGATCCATGCCAATTTTACCTATTCCCCAAAGCACTGTTTTAACAGTCAAAATAGCCAACCACCAGACTGTCTACCACTGTAAGGGACAAATGAATCTTGGTATGTTCTTGCAATGGAAGGCAGTCACAAATATATACATACACCAAGTTAAAAAAACTGAAAGTAATCTATAATGTTGAGAGTAAAGATTACAATTTAATTCGAAGTTAGGCAATATTCAATAAGCACATAACAGAGGTTACTTTAGCTTGGTGTTCTTCCTTTTCTTGAAAATAAATTTAATCATTACATTTAGTAGATACATAATGCCAACTTTCATCACATCGAATGTGTGCATTTATATAATGTTTTGATTTTTTCCTTCTTTCCCTCCTCTTCCTTCACTCCTTCTCTCATTATTTATAAAGGCTTTGTTTCTTTTCTTCTATTCTTTTTCTCTTTGTTTCTTTTCTTCTATTCTTTTTCTCTTTGTCTTCCTTTTCCCTCCTTGGCCTAGTTCCCCTTCACGTTTGAACACGTTCTCCCTATTTCTTAATATTTATTGTACATTTTTTGTCCTTATTTATACTTCTGGTCTTTCACATGTTAGAAACTGTGTGATATTTGATTGTGTGTGTTCATTTTATTTCTCTTAAGAGTATGGCCGCAATGTGCCACCATTTTCCTAGAAAGGTCTCAAGTTTGATCTTTTTTGTGGCCTAGGAACACTGTATTATACAAAAATATGAAAATATTCTTCATCCATTCCTTGGTTAGTGGGCATTTGTGCTGTGTCCAAATTGGATATTGCAGTCTGTGCTGCAACAACAATAGGTGCACATGTATTGCTCCTGTGTGATGCTTTTAAATCTTTTCTAAGAAAATAAGAAGGGGACAATCTGGGTCAAAAAGAAACTGTGTGTTAGTTTTTGAGGGTCTTTACACTGGTTGCAGCAGTCTACACTACCAGCAATAGTAGGGAAGGATTCTGTTTTCCCTTTTGTGATCCCATTAGACATGGTAACTTAAAGAGAAGATCTTTTAAGTTGTACATTAATACTTGTACGACTTTCAGTAGGTATTATATATGTTACTAAAATGAAATGCTCATACAGCTACTCATTATGAAATGGTCATAATTAAGATAAAGCCTCCTCTCTAGAAAAAAAGTAAAAGGTACATGCATTTTCTTCACTAAAATTATGATATTTTTGTTATTTTTTATATTGATATTATTTTAATATGAAACTTTTTGGAGGGAAGTTATAAATCCTTTGTCAAGGACATGTATATAACAGAACAATGGACAAATAATTGTATTCCTTCACATTCTAATGATTTTCCTGATAAAATAAATAATCTATCACTTTTTACTGGAGACATGAACAGGTCTAAATTATTTTACTGTATTATTTTGATTCTTTCCTTTCAAAAATGAGTTATTAAACATTTTACATAGAATATTAATAAGATTATCTGGCATGTAGAGGATTCCTATATTACTGTCAGTGAATTACCCATTTCTAACTAGCAAGGTACTGAGGCAATACGGTGAGCCAGGTGATATTTGGGAGTCCCTTTTTTGTACTCTACAAGAGGATAAATCATCAGTACTTAGGGAGTATAGTATGGTTCGAATTAAGAAGTCTAAATACTGGGAAGAGACTCCAAATCTGAAATTTCCAAATGACAGCTTTGCTGCAGAGTGCCAAATTTTATCCCTCTTATGCTATGCTACTGAAAGCCAAGAAAAACTAGAATTGAACAAAGGGACTTTTCATGCTATCAACTGATTCAAATCAAGAAATCTGTTCAGGCTGGAGGCCATTAAACTGAGTGCTTCACATAAAGCCATAGCTGACTAAGGCTCGACTGTACCGTTGACTCTATGAACATGTTAGAACGATGCTTTGTGCTTCAGCTTTCTCAAAACGAAGAAAACACCTGGGAGAACAAGGTGTAGCTTGACTTGCAATATGTATGGGATCATAATATTTTCATTAACTATGCGAGTGTAATTCAGTGGATGTGTTAGGACTTAGACACATCTGAACTACATTAAGGCATAAAATATACACTCAGCGTTGACTAAAATTGCCAGTATTGCCAACATGTCTAAATTATTTTGTTGAAAAGATCAATAATATGCTTGCATAATTCTAAACATCTGTATATTTCCAAATATGTGATGGGACAACGTCATATTGTGGCATTATGCACAACTAGTGACCCAGATGGAGTCATTCTAATCATTATTATTCCATGGGAACATTCACTAAGCTAATGTAACATTTTTAGTCCTTTGTAACTTGAAATTTTATTGTGCTTTATATTTTAATCATAGTTTATGTACAATAGTTTATTTAATTTATGTAAAACCCTTTCCTGTTAAACAGAGTTCATTTTTTTATTTTATGAAATGCACTAAATGAGTGTAAATGATCCCAAGATTATAGTTGCTTACATACAGCCAAGAACCCATATTTTAATTATGATTTATTCACATTCAAACCTACACCTATAATGCTATCTAACTGATGATACCATATGGGTTATGTGAAATTCTATACTGAAATACACAACCAATAACATATATTTTCGTGTGTTCTAAACACAAGTATAATATTTTAATTTCTCATTGGAATTCACAGTATAAGTTGTATTCCCAACACACAACCTGAAAGTGATATTCACATAGACTTTAAAAGAAGATTTTTAAGTAAGAAACCTACTATGGACTATCTCACCTTATGACAGTTTGAATTATAGCTTTTTAGCTTTACAATGATTTAAAACAATCTGCTCTTTGGGCTAAAAATATGTATAATAATATTTGACTTTAACAAAAGTCATAATTTGGAGTTGAGCACCCAGTCACCAAGTGAAACAACTGATAATTTTCTGTGGCAATGAAGTTTGGTAGGTTAGGAAAATTAAAATTATTTCAGAGTCACTATAATTTTCAGTTTACAATTAGTATATAGGAAATGTCCTCCTTATAAGTGGAGAAATATCTGGCCATTTCTTGATGAATGGGAGAGATAGGCTAACAGGAGTTTGCATGTTGTTTGAAATCATAGAATAAACTCAGATTTGGCACTAGAACTAGGTCTGTCCATCAGCCATCATTCCATATGGACTTATTTTACAGAAAATGTAAGATTTTTTAAAAATCCAAATTTAAAAAAAAGATGTTCACAAAATACTATTGACTACATTTTTGTTGACATTTCCCCAAGACTACACAATTCTAGTCACATTTGATATGAGGGGAATATATTACAATTTCTTAGCTTCTATCATCCAAACAGCAGTGCTGGAATCATAACACTATATTGCATGTGCAGATAGGAAGGAAGACCAAAGCAATGGGTCTTAGAAACAACAATTTGTATAATAATTCAGGGAAAAATTTGCTTTTCATCTCTTTAAATTTTATATAAATTGTTTTAATAGCCCAATATGATACATGTCACATAAAATGTGTGTCTTTTCCAATTATATAAATATTTTCACTTAAAATGAAATGTGTACATCAGAAATAAACTTGATTTTAGTGTCTAAGTAAGAAATACATGCAGATATTTATTTTTCAGGGGCAAGAAAATGGGAATGAGAAAACCATAAAAAATGAAGATTACAACACCAAAGACTATATTTTTGAAAGCTACGTGAAAACTTTAGCTTTTGCAAATTAATTCTGCATTTTCAATGTTTATTACTCTCCATATATATCATATTTATGGGGAACATTATCAATCCAATATTAGTAATTAAATAATATGATATATTCTTAGGAACATAAAATTAATTCATGTGAAATAAACACATTTCTGTGACTTATCCTACGTTTGTTAAGCTAAATGCAGCTAACCATCTTTAAGTCTTTTTCACTTCATTTCTATGCCAAAACTAGCATATTGGAACCTCATCTTGATTCTTCTTTAATTAACCACAGTAAATAGGAATTTTTTTCCACAATGGAGCATCTAAAACATTTACAAAAGGGAAGAAAATTATGCATTAATGTAGGATATTTCCTTTGTAAGTGAGGTCATTTTAATAACCCTGAGTAATACATTTTTATTTTTAATGTATGTTAATATTTTTAATTCATACAAGGTTAAGTCACTTTAAGACCTGTTTTTGAAAGTGTGAGCTTTTAGGAGTTCTAACAATATACTTATGAAATAAATTATTTTTTGAAAATGGAAAAATTACAATAATCTCTGCCAAATTCTTATCTATGAGGTTATACATGCCTGTGAGTGTATGTAAACATTAATATTATATATTTAGAATGCTTATGTTATTTTTAGATAAGCACATTTGTATAATTTTATCTTATTTTATAAGCGATCATGCCTGATTTAAGTAACACACCTGACTAAATAGCATGAACAGTTTTGATTTCTGGCTGTAGTTTTTCATTGCTCCAAGCAGTATGTTTATTTTAGGGCTATGGAGATAGCTCAGTAGCATAAGTGCTTGCCTGGCAAGTGTAGGGTACTGAGTACTTCAATCCCTAGTACTGTAAAAATGTTTATTTTTCTAGATACAATTATATTTTATTTCACATAAAAAAACCTTATACTTTTTCCTGAGCTTTTTATTTCACATAAAAAAAACCTTGTACCCTAGAAGAGATTTTCCAGTTTTCATATTTGAATTTTCAATTTTTAAGTTTTTCTTACATTGATAATTAAAAGGGGAAAAATCAGAAAGACTGATTTTTTTTCTGTCAAAACATATTTATTTCATATCATGAAATAATTTATCATATTCCATCTGGTATGATTCTGACAAGATATAGATCTTGAACTTTCCAAATCACTTATTGCTAAATATTTCCTGACATGCAGAATACTTACTAATATGTAATCATCAATAGGTAAATTAATACTTTTTTGCATCTTATTAACCTGCAAAGAAAGCAAATTTTTAGGTTCCTGGGTGTCTTTCCATGGGCTAACCTGTGTATTGGGGAACTTATATTTTGAGCACACTTAGAGCTATGCAATATCCTTTTGTCTATTTAAAAACCACTTAATTTCCTGCACAAACTATGTTAACCATAAGGTGAGAAAATAAGTATTTGATTATCATACGGGCATATTTTGCTGCTGCTTCTTAAAATCAGGAATAAGAAATAAAACAATGTGACTTAGGCTAGATTTTGTTTTTGTAAGGTTAAAATAAATTAACAAAATCAAAGTTCAAAGTTAAATCTGACGGCATTGTGCAAGGGCTCAGGGACACAACACCTGCCTGGCAAGTGCAACGTCCTGAGGTTGATTGCTGATGAAAAAAAATTAATTCGTTTTCTGTTTGTTGTGGATATTTGAATGCTAACTATACTGTTTATAGTACATTTCCTTTTTCAACTGTACCATTTTGGTTTGGATTTTAAGGAATCAATTTATTATGCTAAAATTTGTAACCCTGCAGCAAAAATATGTATTATTTGTTCATGTATATCCCATATTTGCTCTGAAGAGGCAGTTAAAATTTCCATTAATGCTCCATAAAGTACAGAGGGAGAATCAACAAACACTGAAATAATTACGAGTGTTGGACCAAATATCCTAAAATCTGAACCACTACAATAATTTATGATGGCAAAACATCTGATTTGACCATTATCCAGTAAAAGTAAAAATGGAAAACTTGTGATTCACCAAACCAAATTCTGTTAGCGATTCATTAGTTTTGCTCTAACCATCTGGTAGCGAGAAAGCAGCTTCAGTCTAAGCTACTCCATTCCAGGCAGTAGGATACCTTTAGTCCAGAGGTTGTTCCTAGGTAAGAAGAATGGAAAGATCAAATTATGGGTCAGACAACTGATCCAGGAGAGACTTATTAGCAAATAGAAATGTAGGAGTTCTTACCCCAATCACACCAAAAAAAGAACTAGCCTATATTTCTTTCAAGCTTCTAGTCTTCATGAATCCATATAGTTTAAACCAGTAATCACCACTTAAATAATTCAAAACAGTTAAGTACAACATGCTTTACCTTCTGGGTCCATTTGGATACTGAATGACCCCAAAGTCAGGGTTTTCATCAGGAAAATGTCAATTGATGTCATATGTATTCATTTAATGTTAAACTACACAATGAATATAGGTGACATCAATTGACATTTTCCTGAGAAAACACTGAATCCTGCTGGTTTTGAAATTTTTTACATGCTGATCACAGTCACTATGGCTGTTTCATTCCTGTCCCCACCAGCATAACTCAGCTCATTGATCAGGTTTTTCCTCCAAATTTCCTACACTTTACTATCAGGGATCACAACTTGCAAGTTAGTGTTGTGTTTCCTCAGGATAGTACATGCCCAGTAGCTTATAAGGGGTTACAATCAGTCAGAACTACTCTAGGTTGAACTGCATTTAGTACACCTAACTAAACTTACCATCGTGGCTTAGCAACATTAGGGGCTTAACAGTTTCTTGTTCTAGGTGAGAGAGCTAAGTAGCATGAATACTGGTCTTGCAAGCACAAGGTCCTGAGTTTGATCCCTGCTGATACTAAAAACCACACACCCTCACCATCACTTGGGTGTCTGGGAGGCTCAGATAACTGCTACTGCTTAATATATGAGCAATATATAAGAGACTCCTGAATGTTACAAACCTAGAAAATTCAAAATTAAATGCATTTTTTCCATGAAATTGCACTTCTTTCATATCATCCTGAAGTTGGAAAATATTTCATTAGAGCCATCCTAAGCCAGGGAGCGTCTAGAGTATTACATGAAATTGCACCATGTGTCAATCCTATGAATTCTATTCTGGAGAAAGGTGCAAAAGAAGCGTGTGCACATTTCTACTTGGGCCTTATGCATTACTAGTCTTTCAAGTGTTCCTGGCAGCAAGCGTCATGCAAAACAAAACTCTCATTTGAATGGTCCCTGTGTGAAATCCAAAAAGTGCATCTATTTAACAATAGATGATGCTTCTTATTCCGTTCTTCTTCCTCAATTTCCTTCCACCTCATCTTTCACTTTCTGCCACAGTTCTCTTCTACGCATAAATATGATCAGGCCAAGCCTGATTTTAAAATTTGGCTCAAGTCAGCCAATTCATTAATCTTGTTTTAACTTACAAGAGAATCATCAACTTTGGTTCCTTTTCATTTTCCACCTGTCTCTCCTCTTTCCAAACATTATACTTTAGAATTTCAAACTGGTACTCATAAGGCCTGCGGGAGCCACAGTTCTCACAACTGCCATGCCAGTGCAGTGCATCCTGTCTACTGTGTGGAATGCCCTTTCATCTTTTTCTCTGTCTAGTTACCCTCTTTTAACCATGTCAGTAACGATTACCACCTTTTCTCTGAAGGACACCTGGAGTTCTTTGCAATCAATCCTCCTTCATCTAAACACACTTCAAGTTATTTATAAAGCTTTATGATATCATTGAGCAAAGCTTTGTTTTTTATATTCAACAATCTGAGCTCTGAAGAATATTATTTAACTAAACATAATTTTAGAACATTAAGAAATAATATATATCTAAATGTAGTTCCACAAAGAAAAGGCTCAATAGATATGTTCTAAATATATTAATAAAATTTTTACAGATTTGAGCGATTCACAATGACCATGATGAATATGCTTATCTTCATTAAACAAATAATCATGGGATATGCATATGTGCCAGCTGGGTACTATTTGATGGAAATATAAGCTTCAGGTACATTATCCTTATCCAAAGAATTAAGAGTTTGCATCCACACCTCCTCAATATTATTGCCTGTCCTTTCAGTCTTTGGGTCACAAGTTAAATGTGTGATTCAAAGATAGAGTAAAAATAAGTGACTTCTTCTGGAGTTGAACCAGTGACAAGCATGTCATTTGGACAGCGCTCTGAGGCACTAAAGTAACAATATTTTCATTAATAAGATAGGAATGCATGAAATTCATAAAATGATGATCTAATTTACCTCCTGAACTTACTCGAAGGGATAACATTTTGAGGGGAATAGTAACCTTAGAAATTGGATCCCGGCCATTCAAGATTGAGCACTGCTCCAACTATTACAGTTCAACTCACTCTATAATTTAATCTTGCCCTTTACGGGATCTCCAAATACCACTGAGTAAATTTATGACAGCAGAGACTGCAGCTAACTTTCTCTAAATACTTGTACCATAGATCCTTCCACTTGCCAGAATTTTTTAAAAAAACACAAATAACAACAGCCAAACTTTTCAAATCATGTTTCCTTGGAAAGACTGCCAAGTCCTGATCACAGCTCCCTTGTCATTTTTTCTTTTTGAAAAATATAACTTCACACTACTTTTGAATTACGTGAGGGGAGACAGTATATATTTCCTACTTTAGAAGTAATTTAAGGTGGAGTTCTTAGTACAAAGGCGATTCAAAAATAGCTGAAACTTAAGAGTCGGTACTCCTCTCTTGCCTGCTATATCTTGAAGAGAATTATTAGAAATCAAAACTGTTCATAAATGCTCAGTACAAAATTTCCTAACTGTTTAGTTTTATAGATATATTGAGGAGAACAAGAGTGTCCAATTAATGGCACTTTTTGAGATAGAAATCTGAAGTGTCATAATACATTGGGTGTAATTTTAATTATTCTACTCCAACCAAACTGCTACAACATGTGAAATATTCTTGCGTCACTTTACTGAGATTCATTAAAATGGAACATTTGGTGCTGTGACATTTCTGCATACTATTAAAATCTAAAGCATTGGATCTAGGAAGACATTGGTTCACATGTTGTCCTGAACATTTTTTTATTACCTCATAAAAATTTCTTCAACAAAAAATAGAAAAAGTTAAAAATTCCTTGCTCCACTTTGTCAGGATGTGTGCCATCACTGTTTTTGATATGAGTGACTTAAAGTCATTGATGTTTTTCAGCTATAATCACACATCCTAAACTTAATTTAAATAATTTTTTAGAACTTAAAAGCCCCTTCCCTGTTATAAATGCCTGGAGTCTTAGAGTTTTGGAGCCTGAGGAAGGAGGAAGACTGTGGGTTCAAGGCCTGCCTGAGTTTCATAGAGAATTTAAAGCCAGCTTAACCTACATAGCAAGATCCTGTCTCTAACAAACAAGCAAGAAAAGAAACGCAACTTATAGAAGCGACTAAACATATATGGATACTTTAGGAAGTATTTTTCATAGATGAAGAATAAATTACACAACAAATCTTGAGTTTATGTATCATATTGAGAAACAAATCCTTGGAAAATCCTCTACCCAATCTTCTCACAAGCCTCAGCCCATATTCATAGAGACACTTTTCCACACATCTTTAGGGTTCACTGAGTTCTTAGAGTGAAAGAAAAAAATTCCTATATGCAAATGTCAAGGCAGCTATATCCTGATAAATGGCATAAGAAAAAAAATTTAACATTTAGAGTTCAGATCATTTTCAAGAAAGAAAAGCAGCAAATACATGGTGTGTCACTCTGGGAAAAGCTGATGTCAGGTGCAACAAGCTCAGGAATAGATGGCCAGTTAGAGGAAACAACGCACAAACCTCAATGAAGCCATCTGGACAGCGCTCAAGGAAATAAGTGACTGTGGATGATCATGGGTAGAAAAACATGAATAGTGCAGCGCTCTCTTCAAAAAAGCTTCTGGAACCTTCTGTCACTCTAGGAGATATAATTCAGGCATATTCTGTGATGGCTTTGGTAAAACAGGCTAATTATGGAAACATTTCTTTATACCTTTGATCTGTTGATCTCAAAATTTAAAAGGTCTGAGATATAAGATTGAAATTTAATTATAATGAGTTGTAAATAGACTATGATATTACCATGGTGTCATCCGAAGAAATTATAGGGATCTCCCGGAAAGACACTTACTTTGCAGACGTGGCTGGCTGACCCCAAACTGGCTTCCCCCATTCTAGGCCACAAGCAGACAAGGTTTCCCAGTGGCAGTTGCTCTTTTTCTTAACCAGAATCTAGAGTGCTAGGCAAAAGCATAAAGTGGGACTGCATAAAACTACTCTCCAATTGGCCTGAAGAAATGCCCATGTATAATCTTCCTTTTTCCATCACTTTTTTGAGTTTACTGTACATGAACATAGAAAATATGAAAGCACTAAACTGAAGGAAACAAAGCCATAAGGAGGAAGAATATTTAAAAAAATTTATGTTTTTGAGGCTTGCGGGGAACCACTCAGACTATTTCAAAGCTCAGGGGCATCTAAGGACACCTGACAATAGGACCTTGCTTGTCTAGCGCAGGCACACAGGGGATACGGTTGTGTAGCCGTGTCTTAGCACAGATAAACACGTATGCACTGGCTACAGAACGAGGCAAGAATGAAACCATGAGATAGCCAGCTTTGGGGGGCTCCCTGTGCTGTGCTTCACGCTGTCTGCTGTTGCTGCTGATGTTTGGCACACATCTTTCTTTAACCTCGAGACCTCACCTGCAAAATCTCCCTTGGATTCCCTGTGTGGGTGGACAAGGCATGAATCACTGGGTCACTGTTCAAAGGAAAGTTTCTGACCAAACACAGGCAGCCATTTTAAACTAAGCATCATGGGAAATAAATGTCTACCATGTTTAACTCTGCATACTTTTAGTTTTCTACAGAGTTTTGTCATTTATTAAGAATGATTTAAATATGTTAAATAGAGTCCAAAACTGATTTAGAAATTTTCTTAATTTGAAACAGTTTCCTCATTTATGTTTCTATTTTTTTTCCCTGACCTCTTTGGGTCAGCACTTCAGTTATATGTACATAGGAATTTATGCAATTTAAAATTTGCAGTATGTACTCCTTTGATGTGGCTTCCCTCATGAATATTATCTTAGTAAAATTTATACATATTGTTGCTCAAACATAATGCATTTTTTTCTTTTAAGTTACAGTCCATTTAAATATATCACAATTGCCTTCTTCTTGGTTTTAAACATTTGGATTATTTTAACACTGGTGCTATTGTGAAGAGAATTGGTAAGAGGCGTTTTATACAAGTCTTATGAAACACATTAAAATTATATAAATAATATCTACATACATTTTGTAAGTCCATACATAAATAATACACATTTAGTGGTTTAACATTTTAATATTTGCAAATTATCATAACAACACTTAAGCATACTTTTAAAAAAATAGATGAGACAGAGATACAAGTTGTCATTTTAAACATAATATTCTGGGTATTTCGTGGCACAGTGAAAAAATATTTGTGACAAAGCTTTTAAGCGTATTTTCAATCCAGCCTTTCTATAGAGCTTCCAGTAGAAATCAATTACCAAAGAAAGAAGAGTAGGGTCAGTGGGCATGGGAATGTAATCCAATAAATCCAGAATGTGGCATTAGTCTGGAAAATTGAAAATAAGTCAGATACTGTATGAAAGAATGGAGTAACTGGTGTACAGGTCATGTAAAATAACATTGAATATGTCATTTTCAAATGGAATATTTAAAGGGTATGATCACAACCTAGCAGTCATCTAACAAAAGCTATTGTTCAGAAATGTATTCTGAAGAATTTAGAAGTGAAAAATCTATGAATTACTTTACAATACTCAAGCAAGGAGGATAAAATGATTTATTTATTTATTTAGAGTGTGTGTGTGTGTGGGTGTGTGTGTGTGTGGGTGGGTGTGGGTGTGGGTGTGTGTCCAGCTCAGCCCACCAGGGGGCGGGGCTGGCTGGCATGTGGTG
>NDGN011557652.1:0-13570 GCA_002564285.1 Tympanoctomys barrerae | reverse complement strand
CTGTGCTTTGCTAAGCTTGTTCTAAATAGGTGCTTTAGACCACTGAGCCATCTCACCAGCCACAGTCTCCACATTTTAACTTCCTAGGTGTCCAGGATTAAGATATCACTTATAAATAGTAAATTTTAAAATATTTCATATTATTAAATGATGATATATTAATGTTAATATTATCAAATGATATTACATGTCATCATTTAATAAGCATTTGTTTATTTAATGTTAGTTTTCTCTTACCATTAACAATGAGGATTTGCAATTTTTTTGTCTATTGTTAGCTTTACCAATAAAAGTAAAAAAATACAACAATTAAACTTTACTGATTCATACAATCATAATGCACACAGTGTAAAGCCATCTTGCCAAGATGTCTTGCAAAAGGAGAAAATTGTCATGAGTGTTACATCTATGATAGCAGGAAAATCAATACAATAAATTACATATTTTATATCCACATATAAATGCATTTAGATACATTCTGATCGTTCCCAACATTCTTGGAAATTTTCCAATGCAGGCTGTTTATGTCCCTCTATAAACAAATACTTTCCAGATACTTAGGGTTTTTTTTTTTATTTTAGCACATAGTTAACTGTAATCTTTTATGTATCATAAATTTACACCTAAATCTTTCCTCATTTAGAAAGCTCTAGTCACTTTCAAAGTTAATTGGAAACTTAAAATTTTCCCTAAAGCTCTTTGAATAAAAGGTCAGTGAAGAGATAATAACAATCATATAAAAATAGGACACAAGATGAGAATATTACTAAACCACCTTCGAGCTATATTCTTACAAAATATATTTTAAAATGTTAAGTGCAGTGTAAATAAGTCTTATAATTTTAAGAAATTTCTGAACAGAAGGAAGAAACAACTAGCATGCCTAACATGTGGCCTTTAAGTAACCAATTCTAGTAATGGTGATGCAATTTGGGGATTAAAATGTACATGAAATTGCATAAAGAACCATGATGTGAGAAAAACATTCTTGATAAAAATAGTCTTACATACAAATAATTCATCCTAATTCCTTTTACTTATAAAATTATTATTAGTGAGTTAGCTACTATTAATGATTTAAATCCAAATTTCCCGTGCACACTGACCTTGGAAAGTGTATCTGGAATATACCTAGGCTTCAGGTTCCTCCGGCACCGCAGCCCCCTGGCTTCTAGGTTTGCTCAAGGTGTGCATACAATTTACCTTCCAAACCAGAAGGCACTTGAGGATGAAAAAACTCTGGGTGATTCCATGGGGACAGTGAACATCTGCTTGTGGCTTTCATGCGCTACACGGTAGATGTCTACCATCCAGTTCATGAAGATGACATGGAACTTTACTAAAAATTCCTCTAGAGCTCAGGAAAAGTGTGGGGTGCTCACTCAAGTGCAAGGATTTGGAAGATGCTGGATCCAAGCACAGCTCCGTGGAGTCCTTCTATGGATATTCTGTGCTTTTAGGATTCTTGTTTTTTCCTAAGTTTCAAGTCAGTTTTCTTCCTCAGGGATACACATGCCTTCTTTTCCTCATCCCCTTCTTCAATCTGGAGATTTTTTCCTCAGCTGTGAAGATGGCAGGAATATGCATCAGTTTCCTGAACCCTCTAAGTAGATAGTTTTCCTGCACTATGGTGTGATTTGTGGTACTGACTGCCCCTACCGCTAATTGTCTGTAGATCTTCCTAAAGCTGTATAGTGTCAACCAAGAAGAAGCCGTCATTACAGAGAACTCGAAACTGACTATTGTAAATTGAGAAATATTGCCGGTGTAAACACATACCAGATATAAGTATCTTGAAAGATAACTTTTTTCCACTGATTACATTTTCAAAGTAGTACAGTGGTGCACTGGGAGTATTTGGTTAAATAAAATATATTATTAAAATGCACTTACCTTTTAATTTTTGTTTTGAATTTTTTAAGGAAGGGTCTCCAGGATGTTCAGGATCTCACTACTAGATTAGACTCATAGCGATCTGGCTGTCTACAGCCTCCCAAGAGCTGGGATGACAGGTGTGCGCCACCATGTCCAGTCTCAATTGCCATCTCAGCGCACGTAAAGAGCAGGGCAGGCGCTGCAGGCCTGGGGATAGAACTCCTGTCCCCTGTACCTGCTTGATGGTGCTTTGATCCACTGCGGATTAAACAGGCTGTAAACAGGCGGAACACTCTTAGTCCGATCTAGTAGTGAGACCCTAAACACCCTGTAGATCCTTCCCTAAAATACAATAAATAAATAAAAATTATAACATACTAGACAAAATTTTCAGTGACCCCTATGAGTAATATTGTTAACTCACACTAGAAATCTGTCGGACAGTTCTGGTAAACTTTTCCTCTACTTTTCTATTTGTTGATATATTAATGAGTATCCTTTTTTTTCTGTCCTCTGTTTTATATTTTATTGCTCCAGATGACACTGTAGGAGATCATGCTTCTCAGTCAAGATGAATCCTTTTCTAACCCACTTTAAAAAAAAATAAATTCCAGGCAGCTCTACTATCCTGGTGTGGTATCTGTGAGAATTTTCAAAGAAGACATGATACCTCGGGTAGGCTCGACTACATGTCCATATTTTCAATTGCTTGGGAGCCCCACTTATTACCCAGTAGCCTCCAGGTCTGCCAGTTGCTAGCACGGCAATTCTAAAGCAGTCAGAAGGCAGTTGGTGTAATATGGACTCATTTCATGTTAATTTAGAGGACATATCTCACATAATCTCAATTGGCACTGAACCGCACAAAGTTCTTTGTGGTTCAAATTGCAAGCTTAGCAGCAGCTCTCCCTGCACACTCCTTGGTGTAGATCCCATCAACTAAAGAACAGTTGGTAATTGTAAGAGAAGTTTTCCTGTTTTATTTTTTTAGTGTATTTGGTTGTTGCAGGTTCTCACTACACAGCTGGGACTCATAGCGATCCTCCTGTTTTCAGCCTCCCCAGCACTGGGATTACAGGCGTGCACCACTATCCCTGGACTCTGTGGCTGGCTCAGCCCACCCTGGGGGTGGGGCTGGCCTGGCATGTGGTGTCAGGGATCAAATCACATTTGCTGCTCTTGCCTAAGCGGGCACTTTTGTCCTCTGAGCCATCTCGCCAGCCCTTTCCTATCTTCTTGCCCCAAAATTACAAAGCAGAATGTTTCCCTGCTCTAAGAGACTTTATAGTTTTTATAAACTGTCCTCCTTTCATAGACTACAAGCACTAAAAAATTTATATATCACATTCTACATCCTTTAATAAAATATCATTTTAATTTAAATGTTATATTTATGAATGTGCATATATATATATCCCATATAAATTATAGTCTTTCTTCCTGCTTTACCAATTAAAGTTATTTCCTAGTAGCTACTTTCATGACATTTTGTACTCTGTTGTGACTATTACTAAATGTCAAAAATAAATTATCATCAGAGCAATCTGTAGTTACACTTAACATTTCTACAACCTTGCTGGCTATGTTAATATATGCATAACTCAGTACACATTGGTAAAAATCTGAAAAAAAAATCCTCTCTCCTGATTTATAGATGGAAAATTGACTCCGAAATTAACTATCCACTAGGAAAATATAAACTGATTTCTAATCTCTGTTAATTCTTCACTCTGCTTTCACTCAATTTAATCCACCCTGGAAAATTAATTTTTATAAACATGGCTTAGAAGAAAAGAATCTTTGAAATCCGTTCCCCCATAAAACGAACACTATACAGAGATGGTACTGAACAATTGCTCACTGCTATCTCCCTGTGAGGACTCATTTTTATTTCATTGTCTCTTAGAAAGCAGGATAGTTAGGAAACCTGGTGAGTGCTTAGAAAATGTGAAGTTTCAAAATATGTTCTGAGGCCCAAACAGGAAGCAATGAGGGCATGAACATCACAGTGCAGAGTGAGCGGACGGGCAGAGCTTATTCTCCTGAACTTTCCAAAACCTGTCCCTCTCTTCTAGGGATTTGTTTCCTATGTTTAAGAAAGTATTTAGAAAGCAGAACATTGAAGAATTAGGTACAGAGATGAAGTAAATATGATTCCTGTCCATTTTGAATCCAAGCCGTAGCACATATGGTTTGAGCTGTTCCAAATATTGATGGCACAACAACATTTAACTGTCACATGCATAGTTCAAGATGATTCAACCATGAAGAGTTGGAGGTTAAGAACTATCAGAGTTTCCTGCTGAGCTACATGAATGAGGAATAGGAATACTGATTTACACCAGACAGTGTCATCAAAGCTTTCCAAACACACTGAATGGGTATGCAAAACACATATATAATTTTGCTTTCCAACTGAATTATTTTTTTAAAACAAATATAAACAAATGTTTAATAAGTTTAGTGATAACATTATCAGAATGAATATAAAATCTCCTTTCAGTATTTTTATATCATTGTGAGTATGAACTCTCAATACAGAACAAACTGTAGCTTGAACAAAAGTAGGAGTTGGGCTTCAGATAAAATAAAGACTACTACATGCCTACAAAAACAAAAACATTTTGTTATCTGGACAATTAGTGAAGCTACAATTCATTTATCCATTCTCCCCATCAAAAATGTCATTAACAGACCATTTTCTTAATTCTGCTGTAATTAGATGCCACTTATGACATTATGAGGCCACAGATGGTCAGGGCTTTGGAAAGGGACCCAGTGAGGTCACACAACTGCAAAGGGAAAAATTACTTGTCTTTCCCACTTCTGCTTTGCATCACTTGCCTTGACATTCTGGAGAGAAAGCATGTACACTTGTTAGAGTCTGATCTACTTTGCATGTTCCTAGACTGTCTTTTACAACCTGAATAGGTTTCATCAAATTCAGTCCAGTTAAAAGGGAATCTTTGGAGTTGAACCACTCATATTCTCATTTACCAGGAGATACATTAAACTAAAGACATTCGTTTAACACGAAACAATGGAAGGAGAGAAAATTACATAAAACATTCAGGTCAAAATAAAAATGATCCAACTAAAAACCATGTACAATTTTGGTGCTATGGAAAAGGAAGGTAGTGTAGAGAGACCAGGTGGCAGCAGAGGGCTGGTTATTTTGCTGGAGTCAATTCCCCAACAAATGCTTTTGCAGCCAGACTTGTGGAATGAGCTCTGCAGCTAATTAACCCAAGCTCTGATGAGTAAACTCTTAGAGAAGAAAATAAAATCAACTTGGATATGAACAGTAGGTCAGATCAAAAAGAGAGAGAGAAAAAATTTCAAAATGAGAATTCCTAAAGGATATGCTGGCTGTTGGGTATATTTTAATTTAGGCCACAAAAGCAGAGAATCAAGAATACTAGTCTTTGCTGTTTTATCTTCTCCTATTCCAGTATCATTCTGAAATTCGATTATTGAGGCAGAGTGCAGCAATGAAGTGTTGCCATAAGTGACACCTTTTCCAAGACCCTGAAGAAATCATCTATTTTGTCACAGATTAAATCTTGAAAAATCAAATATGACAAGCTCCATAGATATTGAATATTTTATTAACTGTAATGTCAAATTGTTTGAAAGAAAGTCAATTAAGTGCAGTCATTTCTTTTCTTTATATGCATATTATACCATTAACTATAAAAGTATCTCATGTAAGGTAAAATTCATGTTCATTTACATGAAATGATTGTTTAAACAATATTAGGCTATTGCAAAACCACAGTTTAGAGTAGTTATCACTTTCTTTTAAGACCATACATGTTTATAGCAGCACAATTTGTCATAGCTAAATCTTAGAAACACCCCAAATGCCTATCAGGTGAGGACTAGAAAAGAAAGCTGTGATATTTTTATGCAATGGAGTATGACTCAGCACTAAAGAAAGCTAAGTGTGAGGCTTTTACAGATAAATGGATGCAACTAGAGGTTATGCTCATAAGTGAATTAAATGAGGCCTGCATTTGTAAACATCATGCTATCTCCTTAATATAAGAACCTGAAAGAATAAATAAAATCTGAAAGGTACAATAGATACCGTGAAAGGAAAAGAAACTACTCAAAAGGAAAGAATAAATGGGATAAGAGAGGGAGAAAAGAAAAAAGGAAGGGAAAAAACATATGTGTATATACACAGGATGGGTAAGATAATTAAACTGCTAATATCTTTTGGTTTCTCAAAGGAAGAACTTCATGTTTAAATTTTTTATTTTGATCAATTTTACATGCTTATATCTGGTGTTCTGAGCAACTACTATGAAGACAACCATGTGCAGTATAACAACCATTGTTGAATTCAGGTAGTACTGTCTAGGTTCTAGTGTTTTATCTATTTTTATTCTATATAAAATAAAAAATGACACAAGATTATATAGGGTTTGAGAATGTACCTCAGAACAGGAATAATTGCCAAGCATGTGCAAAGTCTTGAGCTCAATCCTCAGGACTGCTATAAATACATCATGACCTCTTCATTACATGGACGGTAATGTCTAAACTGTAACATGGTTTTATGCATATTAAATTTTTGTCTTTCATCTGAAAACACTATATATATATATCACTATATATATATATATCTACATCACTATATATATGCACTTATATATTAATAGCTAGGGTATAGATGCAAAATAAAACTAGTAGAAAACCATATATATATATATATATAGATATAGATATATATATAGTTAGTTAGTGCTATTGAACAGACACTATGATATATTAAAAACTTTCTGAAAACCACAGCCAGAAATGTGTTGCTTTAAGTTCTGATCTTATCATTAACTATTTAAGAATATATAGACAGATACATTCTCTTACCCAACCCTGGAAATCTCAAAAGTCTATTGGCTTGTTCATTCCTCAGGCATCTACTTTCTCTGCGCAGTCCATTCTTTCAACAAATATTTATTAAGCTCTTACTATCTTTTGGTCATTTGTCCTTTAGGATATAGAGAAAACATCTATGAATTTTTCATAAACGCCCCTTCTGTCATAGAAAGAAACAAGTACTCCTTGAGATACTGTGGTATGCATCCTGAGAAGGCAAAATGTGCTGTAGGAAATGCTGTGGTGGGTTCCTCTGGACTGATTCATCAAGACAAAGCACTACTATTTAGGCTCCAGAATAAGAAGAAAAATAAGCAGGAAAGAATTTGCTGTAGGAAATAAGAATAACGTAAGAATCTAGAATTACATAGGAAAAGAATTACATAGGAAAATTACACATCTTAATTATTTTTTTTTCTTCCCCTTCTCCTGCCCTTCACGCCCTCTCCTTCAACCTCATGATCCACCGCATTTTACAAAAAATAATCTGTAAATGAGGACAGCATCTTACTTAGAATGGAACCTAGTACTCAGAAAGTATAAAGGCTGGCAAAGATCATAGTGCATAATTCACTGTTCTCCTCTGTATTAATTTAATCTTAAAGAGTTGCTAAGTGTATGAGGTGCTTCCCATTTTTAAATGTCTCTCTAACTGTTGTGGGGAGAAGTCATCAGGAGAGGAAGAGCGGAGACAAGAGTTGCCAGTCGGGAAAATAACGTAACGAAAGCGACCACTGATGGAGGTGGTGGTAGAAAGTGAGACTTGGCTGAATTTCACTTCCGAAATATTTGGAATGAGGACTTCATAGGGACTGCTGTGACAGTAACGATCAAAACAGTACAGGACAAACTCAGTCTTCAATTAACGGAATAATGACAGTGTGTACCTTGATGAGTGTTTTAGTCCATATTCTGTTATTGCAACAGAATATCTGGGATAGGTGCTTTATAAAATAGAATGGCTTATTTAGATCAAATTGTTAGAAGCTAGACATCCATGATTGTGTGACTTCTTGTGAAGGTCTCATGACGGATGGCTCAAAGTGGCAGCAGTATGTGCAGGAGAGCCTGGTAGTAACAGAAAGCCAGAGAGACCGAGTACAGGTTTCCCTCTTTTTGTGTAACAACTCACCCTTTGTCTGTTTGTTTTTTAATTTTTTATCTTCATTGGTACATTTTTGAGGCACATTCTGATTATATTCCTCATGTGTAGGTAGGGCATGTACACATCTTAATTATTTCTTTTCTTCCCCTTCTCCTGCCCTTCATGCCCTCTCCTTCAACCTCATGATCCACTGCATTTTACAAAAAATAATCTGTCTACTTATTCCCTTTTATCTAGCTTTGTTTTATTGTTTATTTTTGTTCCTCATATAGGAGAAAGCATGGCATATTTAAGCTTGTGTATCTGATTTATTTCATTTACTATTTTGGTTTCAAGGTACATCCATTTTCCAACAAAGATCTTAAGCTTTTCCTCCTTTATGACAGAGTAGTACTCCATTGTTCATGAGAACCACATGTTTGTTTTCTATTTATTTGACATATATGCTGTTTCCAAGATGTGGGTCTTATGAACTGTGATGCTGTAAACAAGGTGATGCATGTGTCACTGTAATAGGATGTCTTCACTCTCTTAGGAAGATACTGAAACCAATTTTCTTTGGAAGTAGAGTTCTGTGAAAACTATGTTAATCACTTCCAAGGGAGAAGTCCTTAATGACATAATCACCTTTCTGATCATCCCATGTTTTATTTCCTACCACCTCTACACCATCACACTGAGAACCGCCCTCCTAACACATGCACACATTCAAACTTATTCAAACAATAGCAATGGAGAAGAATACTAGGGATGTCATCTCGAAGATAAATCAGAAGAGTTTTGTTTTAAGCCAATTAATAGATATATACATTAGGCATTCCATTGAGGATGACAAGACTGAAACTTAAGTAGATATTTGATAAAGAAGCTTAATGAAAAAGTTTAGAGCAAAGAGCCTGGACAATCGGTAGTCCATAAAATGCATATTGACTAAGTGACTTATGGTCAGTTTGGTCAGATTGGGTGTTTGCAGAACACGCTACCTTCTCAGGATACACACGTCACAGTATCTCAAGAAGTACCCATTGTTTCTGTCTATGACAAAAGGGGTGTTTATGAAAAATTCATAGCTGATCAATTTGGACCTTTACCTAGATCCATCACGTGTATTTTCCTGGACAAAACAACAATGACAGCAATAACAAAGTCCTTTAATACATCTAAACATTAAGAACAGAATCATTCCTCAAAGATGCACAAACACCCACTTCATACAGACTGAAAAATGAAGTTGAAATTATAATGTATTGATTAGGCATATGGAACAGATACTTCCAAGCAAAATAAACTATTATTTTCAAAGTAAAAAAAAAATAATGTGAGCAAAGTTAATGCAGAACCCTTTTTGGGCTTTTCTCTTTTCCAGTACCAAGATCAAATTTGGGACCCTGCACAAGCCAGCAGGAGCTTATGCTGCTGAGCTGTCTCCCTGGCCCTTGGGCTATTCTTTTTGCCTTTTTTCTCAAGCCAATCCCATGATAATTTGGTTTTACATATTAAAGTTTCCCACAGTGAAAAGAACTCTACTCCTGTTAAAAGAATTGGCTTGAGATGGTCTTTTTTTCTCCAGAAATGATTTGCCAACAAAACCATGGATGCATTCATGCCAGTTTCCTATACTGAAGAACTTAGGAATTGTGCTGAAGAGATGCTACTGATTCTCATCTCTGCTGTTCATGTTGTAAGTGTTTCTCCTCTTTCTTTCCTTTTTTTCCTTCCTCCTTTCTTTTTTTCTTTCTTTCTTTCTTTTTTTCTTTCTTTCTTTCTTTCTTTCTTTCTTGAACAACTCTTTCTTTTGAATTGAAATATTCTTTACATTAACAAATTAAGACCTTTAGTGAGACCACTTCAAGGCTCCTAGGTATTTTTTCATGTAAGTAAATTGTGTGTCAACTGAATGTCTGGATTTCCTGGTAGCAATGCTATCTTTGCTTGGTATAAGACTTTGGGGAGATCTTTCTGCCTTATAAGACCATGAAAGACGTGAGAAATTTTTAAATGTGCCTACTTAGCTATATTTATTAGAAAGCAACAAAGACTAAATATTTTTTCATAATGGTAATGGAAGAAAACTAAGGTTCATTCTTTACTAGGTTCAATTAATAGTATTTCCCTAACTGCCATGTAATCTGTGAAATGCAGTAGCTTTATAAAATAATTGTTCATCAGTTTGGGAACTCAGGTAACATTATGTTAAAAATTATTTTTTCTAACCTGAGGACTCAGAAGAATTATTTGAAAAGAACTGCAATTTACATGACAATTTATAGATGTTCAAGAGCTCTCCTCCTCTGTGTGGGCTTTCCTTGTTCAGAAATGTCAAGCCAGGATTGAGGAATTCTTATCCCCTAAGAATCAATCTTGTGATAATTTTGACAGCAAGGATTTCTTGGCTTTTTGCAAGGAGCCAAGTATCTTACAAGATGTTTTATGAGAAATATTTTCTTTAATTGATAGAAAAATCTGCCAATTAAGTCACTCTATTCTATCATACAGTCAAATTAGCTGAAGAATATGAGCGAAAATTCTTTACCTAAGTCCTCACTACTCAACAAAAGGTAGGGGCTGGTGATACAACTCAGCAGTGCAGAGCATGCCTGGAGAGCACAAGGTCATGAGTCTTACAACTGATACAAAAAGAAGTCCTCAGCACTCTGAAGAGATACCTCAGGATTAGCAGCAAGTGTGTCCGAGCCGAGAATTCCCTCAAACCATTGTATTGGATTGTGCAGCTTTAATGCTCTCAATCTTCTTTGTGTTTGTGGAACTCGGGAGGGCTCTTTTCCAAAGATTTTCTTTAATACTTAGAGCCATTGCCCTTTTCCATTTGCAACAGAAGAATGGTTGCTTTATCATGTGGAAAGGCAGTGTTACGGTTGTTAACAATCATTCTGCGGCTTGTAGTAGTCAAGTTTATAAATGGGATCCTGTACTATTAGTCCTGGGTTGGCTGGTGCGCACATATATTATATATGTGTGCAAGTCCTATCCACAGAGAGAGAAAGTGAAGAAACCAAGATTTCCTTTGTTTTATTTGTGTGTTTTTGGTTTGCTTGCGTTCATTGGCTTGCTGTCTGCCTTGGGGACACAGTTCAGACACATCTCAGTCAGATGTCAGACAGCAAGGACACAGGTGCTATGTTGCTTCTCCCCCCCCCCCTTCATAGCTCTTAGGCCATGGAGCACCTTCATCCTCTCACTCAAAGTCCTAACTCACTGTGCCTAACATCTCTAAGGGGTGGATGAACAATGTTCTCCATTTCACAGTCAATAGCCTGGGGTTAAAATAATCTTAACGGGACAAGAAACGGAAGACATTTGGAACACCACTATGCCCTGCATTGTTTCCTTTTCTTTTCCATTCAGTCACCTCTGTTGAGCTGCTGGAGGCAAATTTTATGAAAGGAAACTAGGGTTTTTTTCTCTTGATCTGCCTTTGCACAACCTTCCTGCTCAGCCACTCTGTGTGATTTCTTGCCCAGGAGAGATTTCTCAGGGCTTACAGAAAGTTTTCCCTCTAAATTTGCCATCCAATTCTCTGAAGTTCTACAACTTTGTGTGAATATCCTCCAGGAGTTTTCCCTCTTTGTGTACAGTAAACAAGTTCTAAACTGGATAAATTTAAAAAATTATAAGTTCATGTTTGCAGTATGGTATCATCATTTTTCTTTGTGGAGAATGGCTTCCTCCTTGAAAAGTGTACTAACTCCTTTTCTAGTTCTTGTACTCCACTTCCTCCCTGCTCCTTGACCCCCTTCCCTTTTGCAAAATATTTATCTAACTTCTGCCATGATTTACTTTTTGTTGTATCTTGTTCTTTATTTGTATTTTGGTTTTCTCATAGATGAGAAGCCATGCAATATTTAAGCTTGTGTATCAGATTTATTTCATTTACTACAGCATGGTGGTCTCAAGGTTCATCCATTTATCTCCAAATAGTTCAGTTTATCCATCTTTATGGCAGAGTATCAGCACAAATCATTTACTTTAAAAAAAATGTATCTGGTACAGAGTCTCATTATGAAGCTCAAACTCATAGTGATCCTCCTGTTTTCAGCCTCCCTAGCACTGGGATTACAGGCATGCATCACCATGCCTGGACACTCAGCACAATTCATATCAGTTAAATTTTGGAAGTAGCTCATATGTCCATCAATAGATATGTGGATAAAAAATGTTGTATTTACATACTAGCTAATTCAGAGTATTTTAAGGATATAATGCCTGTAAAGCCCCATGTAGCAAAAAATAATGTATATTCATTAAATCCTCATTCTCAGTAATGTCTAACCACTGTACTTTGGGCCACAGCCGCTGTTCTACAGCCTGGTATCAGTCACATGTGATTGTTTATCACTGGAACAGGCACCAATGAACACGGGATGGAGTAACCAGCTCCAGGATTAGGCTCAGACAGAGCAACCTCGAGAAATGATGACCAAGTGCCGAGACACTCAAGAGCTATGCTGTCAGTGTTCTTCTCAGTAGTGACACCAATTTCTTCATTAAAAGTGGTGATAATTCTGTGAGTATTGCTGCTCTCTAGAAAGGGAACTGCCTGCAGCCTAAATCAATTACTTAAGTTTGTTTCAGGCCATGTTTTGTTACATTTTTGTTTTGAACTTATTTTTGCAGAAGTTCTTGAGCCTTTCAATCCAGGCTTAAAGTCCTTTCTCTTTGCTGTTATGATCATCAGTGTTCTTCTGAAATGCAACCATTAATCTGAGTTTACTGACATTAGTAATTTAGAACTGGACCAATATGTGGGTGACTGGTATGGATACTTAAACTTTAGTGATTATGCAAAAAATTTGGGCTCTTGAACATAATCGATAGAAAAATTTTAGACAATTTTGTTTCGACCAGAATTCTCTCTCTGCTCTAAAATATTTGTAGTGTACTGTATGAGACTACAAGAACTTTACCAAAAGCAGATGTTGTGATGTGGGATGAAGCCATCATTCTGACATGTGGAATATATGGAACTCTGTCACTTTTTGGCAGCTAGAACTGTATGTCTGTTCTGATAGCTTCACACAGAGACATAAATTCTTATCAGTAATGATATATTATAAATAGTTTATTTCAATCTCAGAATCACAGATAAAATTCAAACTTACATTTGAATTAAAAAGAGAATAACTACTGCTTCTATTCTATTTTTGTCTCTGATCAGATCAGCCAGTAGTTTGCATTAGATCATATTATTTAACATCATGAAAATTATTGTATCATAGTTTTGAGGCTGTGAAAGATGTAAGATTTGGCTGTAATATTATTAGTGTTTTGAAATAACATCTGATGCCCTAGCTTTAAATTCTGTCTCCACCCAAAGCAGACTAATGAAAAAGCATAATGTGATTTACTAGCCAAAGAATTTTTAAGTGTTTACATTTATAATTAAATAATATCTGTGAATACAGTCTTCAGAAAAGTGCAGGCATAGTAATACTTCATAAATATAGAAGAGGGTGAAGACTCAGGACATAGGAGAACACGTACTATAACATCATGTAGCTCACTTGTGGACCAAATTTTCTGATCAAGGAGATTATGGGGCCACAGAGCAATGTGATCAATGACACAGAGTGTGCCTAAGGAAGGTCACATGGAGAGAAAACATTCTCTCAGGCTTTCACAGACAGCAAATTGGTCAAGTAATGGCCATGACTCATCCACATGGCTGACACTGACAAAGGATCTACA
>NDGN011557649.1:8275-27978 GCA_002564285.1 Tympanoctomys barrerae | reverse complement strand
TTTATCAGTCAAACACCATTTTTAGAATTCTTTTTGCTAAGCTTTGCAATGCTTAGGGGTATAACTTTGGTGTTCCAGGGTATGAATGGGCGTCTTGACACCAGTGCCCTGTGGATAGCTTTGCTAGCAGCAATGAGTTCCCACAACGCACATGAGGATATTTCTCGGGCCTGTTTGTTCTGAGGTCATCTGTCTTGTTCCATTGGTTTATCTGTCTATTCCTACAAGTTTTGTTGTTACAATTTTATAAAAGTGTCAGTGTCATGCAATAGGTGCTTCATAAACAGCGTGCACATTGATTTGGATGGAGAAGGAAAGGGAAAGCAGTATTAGTATAAAACATCTATGTTGGAAAATGGCACAGTTTTCATACATGTGCACACACTATCGATTTCTCATTCAAAATATGTTTCCTGCTCTTGGACCCTTACTTTTTGTTTGATTTTTATTGTGAAATTTATTATGTATATAAAATAATACATAAAAATTCATGTCCAGTGCAAATAATAGTAATAAAAAGGACTATCCTGCATACATTATCCATTGCCAAGACATAAAATACTATCTTGGTAGTCCTGTTATGACCACCCTTTGATTTAATCCTTCTCCAAACCACCTGCTTCTTTTGAGAACATAGTTTTATTTTAATTATTTATTTATTTTGGCGGAACTGGGGATTGAACACAGGCCCTTGCGCTTGCCAGGCAAGCATTTATTCTACTGAGCCATCTCCCCAGCCTCTAGAAATCATAGTTTTAATGTTCACATTTCCATAGCTTTTCTTTATGGTTCCCATCGTACATGAATAACATATGATTTGGGTTTATCGGTTTATCACATTTACTTCATGGAAACTAGTTGTGTGATTCTTCAGTAGCTTATTTTCTTTAATTTCATGTTTTGATTCATCTCTCTTGATGTGAGTAGGTATTGCCAACTTCTTTTCATTGCTATATAATGTTCCATTACATAAATATAAACAGTTTTTCAAACTGTATTGCTAATTGACACCACACCAGTTTTAGGTTTTGCAACATCTTTGCAATGGTGCTACCGCCTATCATGCCTGTACATATGGTTTGGCATACACGTGTAAGAATTTTCCCATGTATATACTTAGTAGTGATACTGCTATATCACAGGGTAGACACATGTTCAGTTATTAGGTAATATCACACTGTTTTGAAAAACAATGGAAATAATTTATAAACCAGTCAGCAGTGTTCAGGAATTTTGTTTTCCATGTTTAAAAAAAAATTGTCATCTAGGGCCAGCTAGATAGTTCAGCGGACTAAAGCACCTGCTTTGGCAGGTGCAGAGGGTGGGGTCTGATCCCCGACTTGCTGTGCTGGCCCTGCTCCTGGGGTATGCTGAGACAGTGACTGGGACTGGGCGCGGTGGCACGTGCCTGCAATCCTAATGCTTGGGAGGCTGAAGGCAGGAGGATCACTGTGAGTCTGATCTGTGCAGTAAGAGCCTGTAGACCGTGTACTAAATACAATAAAAAATGGTTTCTGAATTTTAACATTTCTCCCGTTAGCTTGCTATAAAACAATATTGCATTTGGACAGTTATGATTTCTCTGATTACAAATGAACTGATAAAGTTGGACACTGTTGACATATATGTATATTATGTATTTAGCACAGGGTCTCACCAGACCTCTTCCATTTTAATGTGCCAAAATTTATCAATACATTCTTTGTAGATTTTATTTTTTGATAGTTAAGTAATGCTTTCTATCCTACCTCATAAAGATACATTCCTATGTTATCTTTTAAGAGTTTTATAGTTTTTCCTTTCATATTTACCTTCAATCAGCTAGGAAGTCCTTTAACTACTTTTGATACTTTTGTTACGTATGTGATGTGAGGTAGGAGACTGAATTGTATAGTTTGGCAGGGACAACTGGAACAGCGTCCTTTCAAATAGCCTGTCCTTTCTCTACAGATTTGAAGTCCTAGGTCTTGTATAAACCATTATAACTTTACTGCATGGATTTGCTTCTAGACTTTCTCTTCTGTCCCAAGAGTATATTTCCATATTCCTATATGTACACTACATTTTAAATTATATAGCCTTATAAGTCTTGAAGCTATTAGTTTAAAACTCCTCTCCAATTTAGTGGCTTTCTGGGGCTTTTGTTCTTTCAAATGAATTGTATCAACTTATACATTCAGTAGTAGAGATGACCACAACAAATCCTGTTGGGATGTGATTTGGATTCTGTGTTGATTAATTTAGGGAGAATATGCACCTCCATGATATTGAGACTGTGCAAGAACATTGGGTTAGTTGGCTTCTATCACTGTGAAAAACACCTGAGATGGAAAGATGCCAAAGAGGATCCATTTATTTGGGTTCACAATTTTGAGTTTTCATCTCTGATTTGGGGCCTGTGGTGAGGTAGTGCATCCCAGCCATGACATTCCTGGACCATGTGGGCCAAGGAGGAAAGAGAAGGAGGGAGCTCGTCAGAGTCTCACACTCCTTTTTGGCACACCCCCTTGTGACCTGGAGACCTCCCACTTGGCCATATCTTTAAAAAGTTTCACCACTACCCAGTAATGCTGTGCTGGGAACTAAACCTCTAATGCTTGGGCCTTTGGGAGATGATCCGCATCTAAGCTAAGCAAAAATGCTGCATCTGTTTAGGAATCTATAGTGTCTCCATTTGAGCACTATGACTGTATCCATAAGGAATCCCTGATTCCTTGGATTCATTTCTATGTGCAGTTGTTTTGCTTTTCCAAGAAAATCATGAAATCAATGTGCCATCTCAGGCTGCCTCAGCCCCCAAGAAGAAGCAAGCCAGCAAGGAACTTTCGAGGAAAGCAGGAAAGTTCCAGGGAAGCAGGGACCTGCCAACATGTTCTTCTTAGACTGCTGGGCCCCAGAACTGTGAGAGAAGAGACTCCAGTTGGCTTAAGTTACCTACTTTGTGGTACTTCTTTATGCAGCCCTAGTTAAAAATAAAGTCATGTTTTATTGGTGAATTGTATGGGTAATATTTAGTTTATTAATTTAGCAACAATATTCATAAGATTCCTTAGTGTGTGTGTGTGTGTGTGTGTGTGTGTGTGTAGGACCATGACTAAAACTGAATTAGATTCGTAAGTTGGAGAAAATTACTCCTTTTACTTTCTGGGGAATTGTGTTGCATTGGATGAGTCTTTTCCTTGGTAGAATCCCAATAAAGTCATCTGGATCTGGTGGATTTGTGGGTTAATGTCTTTAGTGGTGGTAAAAATATTAATATACATTTTTCTTCTGTTTGATTTGCTTGTTGCTTTTGTAAAGGAATTTGTCCATTTCATCTAGTTTTTACATTCATTGGCTAAATTTTTCATAACATTACTTTATAGTATTCCATCATTTCAGTTTCTCATTATATTCAGTTTTTATTCTTAAAATAAGCCTTAAAATCTTTTATTACAGTTAATCTGTCAATGGTTTGTTCATGAAATTATATTTTTAAAAAGGAATAATTTTTTATAGTTCATCTTTTCCTGTACTTTTTCCTATATCATTTGATAGCTAATTTTTTTTACATTGTTTAGGCTTATACTGTAGGAATTTGGGGTGGGGGGCTTGTAGGTTAGCTCAGTTGTTTAAAGCACCTGCTTGGGCAAACTCAGTCAGGCGCAGGGGACCACGGTTCGATCCCCAGCTCCACAAGCCGCACCAGACCCGCCCTTAAGGCAGCCTGAGGGAGAAAAAACAAAACAAAACAAAAATGAAAACAAACAAACAAACAAACAAAACCCTACTGTAGGAATTTTCAGGTTGCAGTGTTTGACTCCATAAATTTCTTACTGATTATGCTTTAGAAAGTGTTGCATAAGTTTCCATTTTTTAACATTTTGTTATTATTAAATCTTATTGCTTCAATTTCGTTATGAATTTTCTTTTTTCTCTTCAGTTCATCATTTATTTAAAAAAGTATTTGAATGTTCCTAATTTATGTTGTTTTCTTGGTTGTCTTTGTTTACTATATTTTTAAGACAATTTCATTGTCGTCAGAGCAGTTTTCTGTGTGATTTAAGTTCTTGAAAGTTCACAGTGGCTGACTTAGGGACCCGGCACACAGTTCCCAGTACTCCAACACAAAAATGGCCCTTCTTTGGGCTTTAAGTAATAAATTGTCTTCACATTTGGGTGGTAAGAAGCTGTTTCACATGAGCTCAAGCTCACTGAATAGTTCAGTTTCTATCTTTTATACCTTTATACACAGCTATGTTAAAATCTGTTATTATGGCCATGGGTTTGAAAATTTTGAAGCTATATTAGGATTAACACAACTTTAGACTTCTTTTCTTTGCATACAACAACAGAAGATGACAACTAATAAAACAGGAAAGCAACAGCCAGTCAGACAAAAAGGGAGAATAAAAGTAATAAAATACCTCTGATATTTATGAAGTTTAGACTTCTGTAGCTTTCTAATGAATTAAAACTCTTATTAACAGCTATCAACCTCTGTTTTTTTGTTGGTTTTTTATTTTATTTTTTGTATATTTAATACAGAGTCTACAAGGTCTCACTACACAGACTGGGCTCATAGGGATCCATCCTGTTTTTCAGCCTCACAAGAGCTGGGATTACAGCCATGCACCACCATGCCCAGTCTCAATTGCCATCTCAGCGCACCCTGGGGGTGAAGCTTGCATGGTAGGCCCAGGGATCGGATCCCTGGCCCCCGTGTCTGCTAGCAGGCACTTTGATCCACTGAGCTATTTGGCTGGCCCTTCAGCTTTTTTTTAACTAGTAATTTTTGGACATACTTTTTGAATATCATACTTTGTGGTGTTCTGTGTCTGTACATTTTACAATTATATACTTAATTCAGTATCTAAATTTTAGTCCTGATCACCTTTGCTTTTGACCTGGATGCCGTACTATACTTATGTCTATTGTATTATTTATATTGGGATGTGTTTGTGTTGTCTTTGCTTTACACTATGTCTTGCCTTTTCCACTGTTGTATTTCCACCTTCTAGCTGCCTTGTGGGCTAGTTTCTTCTAATTTATTCTGTCTTTTTAACCTGTAGAAATAATTTGTTCTATGTTTTTAAGTTAATTACCTAATTTAACATGCCTTGTTAACTAAGAGTAAAGTTAGTAATTTCGCTCTAATCCTTAGGCATGTAAATATATTATAATATGCTAATTTTACCAGCCCCTTTTGAAAATTTACACAATAATTAGTAGATATTTTAGTTTTAGGTAAACTAAAAATTACAATTTTGTTATTTTTAAACATATTTTCCTCACAGATATTTGGTGGTTTTATTTATCAATAATTCTTTCAGAGACAACATTTTTCTGGAATCATTTCACTTCTGCCAATAAAGTCCTTCAAATTTTCTTTATTGAAAAGTCTCTGGTAATACTGTATAGTGTCCCCTTTTTGATAATATCTCACTCTCATTCTACTACAAAATTATATCTTTATAGCAAAATAGAATATATCCACTATGAAAGAAAATTCATGGTGAATAAATATTCAGCACATTATTTGAGTTAAATAGAAGCTGATAAGGAACTAAAGGGAACATAGAACAGAAAACACAATATTTGAATTAAGAATAATGCTGTAAAGGAATAATGCTATAAAGGTAATAACAGCACCAATGATTTAAAACATGAGTCAGTTTACTCGAAGACTGGCCAACATAAATTATTAAATTTGGGCATTAAAGAGAAAAAAATGATACAGAATTAATCAATTCTTATGAGGCTATTGTAGCCATTTTGAAATGACATATGGACATCTTGACCCAAAATTTGACTCAGACATCCAGATTAATCATATCCAACCAAAGGGTATGAAAAGGCTTCTGATTCCCATAACAAGGCATTCTGACAAAACAGACAGGCACCCGGCTTGCTCTGGAAATGCCTAAATCTAACAAGGAAAGGATATTTTCTTGGGATAAAATTATGTAAGTTTGAATATGTGTCTTAGTTTTCTTGCTGCTGAGAAAAATACCTGATAGCCAACATTTACTTGCATTTCAGGGTTTTTTAGCTCACAGTTTGTGGAGGTTTCAGTCCATAATCACCTGGCTCCATATCCGGGTGGCATGTGGCAGAGGGGCAGCAGTTCATGGCAGTGAAAGACATAAAAACAATAAATGACCCTTAACAATATCTTCTGTCCCTTTTATAGTCTATCTGGGCTGCTGCCATTAGGGTAGTGCCAAACCAAACAGTGAAGGGATCACACACCCTTAATCCCAGCCTCATGCACTACGTCTAAAAGGTGCCTTATGACCACATGAGACTTTGGGGAGACATCTATACACAAACTGTAACAAAATGCTCTATTCTTTTTAGGCTCACTTTTAGGCACTGCTAGGATTGTTTGAGGGAGGCTTCTGGTCTAGGATGAATTCAACTCCTTCCAAACGCAGTACTCAGAGACTTGCCTAATGCTCTGAGTCTCAGGACATCTTCCCACATGGGTTAGTCAGAAAATGAACTATTTCAAGAGCTTCCTACACTTTGAGGGATTCTTCTGCCTGCTCCTTACAGGTGGACCTTTGCCTGGATCAGTAGTCCTCAGTCCCAATTCAGAAGATCCCGACGTCAAGCTGTTCTCATTGCAGTCTAGTTAATGTGGATGTCTGCCTTTCTCAAGCCCACGTACCGATCAGTTTTGCCGACAATTTTTGATGACTGATCTTAAAATCTCTAGAGGGAGCTCCTTCTCTTCCATGTTCTCTTTTTTTGTATCTTCCCTACCCAGATCCCTCTGAACTTTGCAAGCTATTTCAACTGATGAAGTTCCTTTTGAATGTCTCCTGTGCTGCAGCTTGGAAAGTCTCTACAGTCACTATGTAGAACTCACCTTCTTTGTGTTCCTGATGTTCCATATTTCTGCTATTGCTAGGTAAAAATGTTATTTTTGCTGTATCTTCTCTAATCCCTAAAGCAGAATTGAAACTGCATTGCTTTCATCATATTATAAAATTAAAGATGCAGCCTTGTTCTTAGCAAACTGGCTGCAAGAAATTAAGCACACCCTAAAATGCTTGTTGAATAAGTAAAAGAGATATCAGTGACTATTATAAGATAAAGGTGGCAAAACATTTTTGTGTAAAAAAATGCTGGGAAAAATTTTTACCATAGTTTTTGTACAACACGAAGTCAAATAAGGAAACATTACTACAGCAAAGATGTTAAATTTTTGGCTTAACCTTAACTCATAATTATAAACTTCATGTCTGGTCTATAAGGTTAACTAGGAATATGTAGCAGCAGTCCATAAACATTTTGGCACCAGGTACTGATTTGGTGAAAGGCAATGTTTCTACGGACTGACAAGAAGTTTAACTTACTTTGCTTTAGTTTCTTTTTTAACAGTATATGTATGTGACACATAATATTCTCACTCCCCAGGGCTAGCATCACCACCTCAGCTCCATCTCAGGTCATGAGGGCCCAGAGTCTTAGAGGAGCATGCACTTCACAGGAGGGTTTGTGCTCCTAAGAGAACTAATGCGTTGGGTGATCTGACAGGCAATGGGGCTCAGGTGGTAATGAGCGCTATAGAGATGTGACTAAATACACTGATGTGATGAAATTCCACTCACTCAGCTGCTGCTCTTCTCCCACTGTGCTGTTCAGTTCATAACATACTGAAGTTTTTGACATAACGATAGCCCAGTGTGCTATAGCAATAACATAGCTATATATAATTATATAATTATAATTAACATAACTATAGCTCAGCCCATCCTGTGTACTCCAGTTCATAATGTAACTATAGAGCAGTGTTGGTGATCCCCCATGAAAGGGTTGGGGAAGGTAATGGGCAAAGTGAATCGAATAGGTACATATGGAACTTTGCAGCTAAACAAAGTAAATGTGCTTCTTGCTATGTTAATGGAACATCTGTACAAACTGAAAATAAAAAGTCCCCAAACCAAAACATTTTCTTCTTATATAGTCAAAATGAAGGTGTGGTATTTTTATACAATGGAGTATTACTCAGCTATAAAGAAAGATGACATTTAGGCTTTTTATAGGTAAATGGATACAAGTAGAGGCTATACTTATGAGTGAAATAAATCTGACCCACATGTGTAAATACCACGTTGTCTCCCTAGTGTAGGAACCTGAAAGAATAAATAAAATCTGAAAGGTACAATAGGTACTGCAAAAGAGAAAAATTGAACATAAAGAATAAACAATTGAGATGAGGGAAAGGAGAAAAGAAAGGAAAAAAAAGGAAGAAAGAAGGTTAAAATCTTTATTTCATGAAGTTGTACTTCGACATGAGAGTCAAGCTTTCCTCTCTGACCAGGCATTTTGTATGTTTACTTATAATTACAGAGCAGGCTGAGTGATCACACACTGTTAGCTGAGGACAATGCCCTGCCTAAGATTGTTTTAGCAAAGATGGAAAACCAATAGACTTTATTTAAATAATCAACAGTGTCTTTCATAGGGAGGCCTAAAAGTTTTAATGTGGTTTAGTGAGTTAAAATGTGTCAATAAATGACATGATTGTCAAGGAAATGTCCACCTATCTATCTGTCTTAATCCAAGAGAAAAAAGAAATTTTGAGTGATCAATAAGATTTGTTTTTAACTTGTAAAATTACATTGGAAATGTTACTAAGCCATGGTGATTGCACACTTGCTTTTTAATTCGTTTGGTCCACATTACTTTTAGTCATTTAAAACATGTTCCTGGGATACAGTGAGATGGGAGGCATCTGTGTTTGTACAACAAAGATGGCGAAACCTTTCTATCTCTCAACATTTGCTCAAAGGGGGTGGGCCAACACAGGAGAAGGAAAGAAAGGAAAAATTGTAGAAAAAAATCAGTATGACCAAGAGTTGGTGTTTTGTAAACAATAAATAAAAGCTACAAACCTCCCTAGAATATCTAAGCAACAGAGAAGCTTCAAATAAATAAAATCAGACTTGGAAGTGGAGACATTAAAATAGGTGCCTAAGAAGTAAAATCATAACAGAGTATATGAACAATAATATTCTGCTCATTGGAAAACTTAGAAGAAATGGATACATTCCTAGAAAAATATGACCTACTAAGATTGAATCAAGAAGAAAGAGAAAGCTTGATCAGAAAAATAATAGATTGCAGAAATAGTTAAAACACTTCCAACAAAGAAAAACATAATGTCAGCTTGTATCAGGACTAAATTCTGCCACATAGTCAAAGAAATATTACTATAAGTTCTGAAAGTTTAAAAAATCAACAGACAGAGAAAACACCGGGGATTCTCAGAACCGGGGATTGAACTCAGGCCCTTGCGCTTTCCGGGCAAGCACTTATTCTACTGAGCTATCTCCCCGGCTCCTCCAGAGAGAATACTTTCAGTGATGTGTAGAAGACCATTACATTGACACCTAAGTAAGACAGGTGCCGCAAAACCACAAGCTAGTATCTCTGAGGCACACTGGTCCAAAAATGAGTTGAGTCAACAGCATATCAAAAACATACATTGTGACCCAGTGAGATTTGACCTTGAAATATAAAACTACTTTAACATATGAAAATTAATTGCCTTAATAGAATGAAATAAAATTTACATGATTATCTCAGCTGACACAGAACAAGCATTTGACAAAGTTCACCATCGTTCCTTAAAAAAAAACTCAGCAGTTTACATATAGAAAGAATTCATCTTTTAACACAACAAAGGCTATTTTTATAAAACTCTTAGCTAATATAATCAACAAAGAAAAATCTAAAGCTTTTCCACTTTAAGACCTTCTGAGACAAGGATGTCTACTCTATTCAGCATAGTACTGGAAAAGTTAGCAAGAGAAATGAAAATAAATACAAGACAACTAAGTTGGAAAAAAAAGAAGTAAATTACTTGTAGATTACATGATTGTATAGCTAGAAAACCATAACACACACACACACACACACACACACACACACTTCAATAAGGTTGTGGGAAACAAATCCAGCACATCATTTTGTACACAAATAATGACCTAGTTAAAAAAATCAAGAAAACCCATTTATGGTAGCATAAAAAGCAGTAAATGTAGCCAAGGAAGTAAAAGAACTCTGCAATAAAAACTATCAAACATTGATAAAAGAAATTGAAGGAGACAAAAAGTAAATGGACAGATACCCAATGTTCATGAATTAGAAGAATATTGTCTAGATGTCAGTACTACTCAAAGCAATACGTAGATTTAATGCAGTTGATACCAAAATTTTAATGACTTTTTTCACAGAAACAGAGAAAAAAACCCTCACAATTCATCCGGAATCTAAAAATCTACTAAATTGCTAAAGCAACACTAACAAGGAATCACATGGGTAGAGGCATTACATTTCCTGACTTAAAAATTATACTGTAAAGCTATAGTAATCAAAATAGTGTCATGCTGCCACTAAAACGAATAGGCCAACAGAACAGAAAAGAAAGCTCAGCCCAAAATGCAAACATATACAGTCAATTAATTTCCAACAAACATACCAAAGGCTCACAAAGGGGAAAGGATAATCTCTTTGATAAATGGTGTGGAGAGAATGGGAAACTGGGAAGATATCTAGAAGAAAGACCCGGAATCATACAATTCCTAGACGAGAACTTGGGGAAAAAGCCCTTTGACTTTGGCTTGTACAGAACTTTGGAAATTATACCAAAAGCATAGACCACTGAAGCAGAGCAAAAGCTAAATGAATGAGACTATCATAACTAAAGCTGCTCTACACACCTGATTCCCACATTTCTTTTGTTTCTGGTAGCCTGAATCACTTCCTGAACACTTCCCCAACACATTGTTGACATCGCTGTCTTCCTTACAGGCTTCTTCCTCATTTAAAACCCAGACAGCTTCTGAAGTTAATCCAGTGTCTGTATATATTTTGCATTGGCTTCTCAGTACCATTACTACTTTACCTTCAAAACTCAAGTGCCCAGATCCTGTTCTCTGGCCATCTTCTATCCTTTCCACCCTCCAGTCCATGGCTCATGGACTTGTACTTTACCGCAAATCGGCCCAGCTATCCTTTCTTCCCCGTCTCCTTGGATAGCTATTATCTGGAATAGTCTTATTTTCTCCCATCTTTGATCTCATCACTATCTTTCAGTGGTTCTCAGAAGCCAATCTTGACTTTTATGTCACTGGAAAAATAGAACACATCCATTTCAAGCTTCTACTTTTAACCACAAACTTAATTATATCCCAGATGCTCACATTTATTTATGGAAAAGGTATGACTCTAATTTCTTAAAAAATTTCTTCAGAGTCTAAACATATCGTCCCATTCCTTACTCTTTTATTTTAAATGACTCTGGGATAGACTGAGTTGAGATTTCTTTTTACATTTTTGCTTTGTCATTATAGAGATTGGAGCCTCGGGTCTCATGTGTGCTAGGAGGCACTGTATCACTAGGTAGATTCCCAACTCTTTTACTGACTTACTTTGGTCTCTTTTAGTTCTCATATTTCTTCCATGTTTAAAAGAAAAAAATCATTTCTTTGTCCTATATCTGCTGCTGTCCTTCTTCTCTGGTCTGTAGAGAAGAATCTTCCACAAAAATTTACCCACATCTCCAGTCCACCTCAAAATTCTGAACCCAAATTGCTCTCACTGGAGGCAGGCTGCTTTAAGTCTTGGTTTCAGCTATTTTGGACTCTATTTATGAATATTTATTTATTTAAATAACAAAATGACAGAATGCCTGATTAAAAGTGGCTCACATGAATAAATTTAGTTGCTAGTTCATTTGCACGGCAAGAAGTCCACAGGAAGACAGTTCGGACCTCATGAGGGCACCCGGTCGTCAAGAGATGGAGTTTAGTCTGTGCTTGCACTACCTTCCTCTACCCTACCTTCCTCTGTAAAATGACTTCTAGCCTTACAACGATAGGCTGGCTGCTGAAGCTCCAGATTTTGTGACACCAGGAAAAAGGGGAAGCACTGCCTGGGCTTGTGTGTGCGTCAGCTAGGAGAGTGGGGTCTGCTCATTTCTGAAATCAAGGAAATGAAGGAGCAGCAAAAGGAAGAACAAAAGGGAGGGAAGATTATATGAATTAGGGTTCTCTAGAGGAACAGAAACCATAGAAAAGATATGTAGGATTATGTGTGGGGACGTAGGAGGCAAGCGTACAGGATCAGAGAGAGGAGAGTCCACAGGGTCAGCAGAGAATCAGAGATAGAGGAGTCACAGAGGTCATCTTGGTGCTGGAGAGCTGGAGGATCCGGAAGCTGCGCGGCCCACGGAGACGGGAGCTCAAAACAGGAGGGATCAAGGAGTCATCACCGGGGAAGTCTGGAGGGCCACTGTGCAGCCCCTGGTCCACGTCTGCACAGGAAGGCTGAGGAACGCGTAAGCTTCCCTCTTCTTTCTCTTTTCATTTTGTCCAGGTTCCAAGGCTGTCAGTTGGTCCTGCCCACATCGTGGTGGGTCTTCAGTTTGCGGGGCTACATGTCAGTGGTGACCCAGGGACACATGAGGAGCTGTGCTTTACTGATCTGCTAGGTGATTTATATTTTTATTTATTATTATTATTATTTGTATTTTTAGGGAAGGGTCTACAGGGTGTTCAAGGTCTTACTACGAGGTCGGCTTTAGTGTGCTGAGCTATCTGGCTGGCCCTTTTCTTTTATGGGTTTTGTGCAAGGGCGTCCCTCCATGTCAAGTTGGCTTCTTGTTTGCCCACACAGCCACCTTTCTGCACAAAACCACCTGCTGGCTTAGTTGTCCCTGGGACGGGTTACTTTCTGTCTGGGTTTCTTAAGCAAAACTGGAGAAAGTCCATTTTTCTAGGTCAGCCCCAGGTTCCTTCCCTCTCCCTCCCAGGAGGGTTGGTCTACTGGCTTTGCATCTGGGGCATCCCCCATAGGCTGATTCTTGAACCTCGCCTGGTGCATGGGAAATATTTCATCCACCGTTTGCTCAGACACATTCTGCAAAAGCTGGGCGTTTATTCCCTACGAAGCAGTGTTTCTTTGGCGCGCTATAGAGGGTCTGTAGCGACGCTTTTTCTTTAATTTTGATTTTGTGTTACCTGCTCGCAGTACACAATGATCAGGCCCTTGTGGAGAGCTGGTATCCGGTACCTGGACACAGCACATCTGGGCTCTTACTCATCTTCTTCCCTTCCAGGTTCCTCAATCTCTCAGTCTCTTGCCCTTTTGCAAAAGATGAATCTCCTTGTTTCCTGTGTTTCTCACACAAGAGAAACATGTGTTTTGGTTACTTGGTGGACCCAGAGTTAAAGGAAGGAAGGTTTATTGTAGTTCACAGTTTGTAGGAGTTTCAGTTCGTAGTCAGCTGGCTCCGTGGCAGGCTGGCACGGCCGAGGGGCATCCCAGAGGAGAGGCAGTCCAGGGCCACGCAGGGCAGGCGGGAGGCAGCAAGCAGCAGCTCCGGGGGATTTTAGCAGCTTCCTTCTGCCCCGTTTATATTTTATTAGGCTGCCAGGCTGGGGTGGGTGCCACGTCAGTGGACAGACTTAATCCCAGCACTCCTAGTCCTAGCATCGCACCACAATTCAGTGACACACTCTAGAGTTAGCCACCTCTGAAATCGCACCACCTATGGCCACCTGAGGCTTTGCGGGAGCATCTGAACAAAAGCCAGAACAACATGCAATATTTAAGCATGGTGGGTTGTAGTTTTTAAATTAATGTCTATATATACTACATTAGAATAAAAGTAACAAAAAAATTAAGCTCTGATGTCTGGTTTATTTCACTCCCTATTATGATGTCAATGTGCATCTGTTTTCCTACATATGACCCAAGTTTATCCTTCTTTATGGCATAGTATTACTCCATTGCATACGTATATCTGTGGTTCTAGCAGCATAAGTCACAACAGCTAAATCTTGGATGTGGCTACGTGTCTGTCTCAGTCACTCTCCTCTCATTGCTGGGACCAATACCTGACACCCAAAATGAAGGAAGGCAAGATTTATGTAGCTCAGAGTTACTGAAGGTTTCAGTCCATTCTCAGCTGGCTCCAAGGCAGAGCAGCACAGAGCAGAAGGCAACCTTTCATGGGGGCGGCAAAGAGCAAGAGCAGAGGGAGGCGCTGTAGCCACAAGGGCTGCAGCGAGCGAGTCTGTCTCTCTTATGTTACATTAAGGCTATTCGCCTGGGCTGGGTGTAGCACTCACCCCCATAATCCTAGTAGTACTCAGACCCATAATCCCAACAGTACTCAGACCCATAATCCCATCTTTGGATCATAAATTAATCACAAACTGTAGAACTGCACCTCAGTAACTACATGAGGCTTTGAGGGGACAAATATGCACAAACCATAACAACAATGTCCAGCAAAAGATGAGTAGATAAAGAAAATGAAGTATTTACACACAGTGGTTCCAGTCCTTGGTTCTCACGCTTTCATTGTCTTGGACTTGAGTCAGGGGCTAGTCCACTGGGAACCCTGATCTCCACGTTGCTCCACTGAAGTGTTTTTCATCAGGCTGTAAAGAAGAAATCAGCACCTTTCCCTTGTCCTTCTGGGGTGAGATACGCACAACTCCTGGGAAGACTCTCCTGTCTTGAATGTAACAATGTGTCCAGTGTTTTGGATGTTTAGATCTGGGTCTCCAGTGGTCACTTTGCTGTAGTTGTAGCAGTGTGTCCATGTGCAGTGGTGTGGGTTTTGCACCCCAAAGCTTTGGGAGAGCCAGGTGTGATGGTGCACGCCTCCAATTTCAGCATTTGGGAGGCTGAAGCAGGAGGATCACTATGAGTTCAGGGCCAGCCTGGGCTACATAGTAAGACCTTCTCTCAAAGAGAAGAAGAAAAAAGAATTAAAACATAAAAAGAAAACTCTGTATGTGTCACTCACCCCCAAGTCACTGCAGATTTGCCTTTTCCTTAATTGGACAAAATCTCCTTTTCTTCTAATGGCAGTTTGTATCAGTACTAATTGTCTTGGAGTCTTTGGAGAAATGAGCAGCTCCACAGGACGAGGAGCGTTTAAAACAAATGTGAACTTGTGGACACATTCCTTGTTGTTATTCCTTGAATGGCAGCCCAATTTCCTTTTTTGAATTTGTAACCGTTCATTTGCTCATTTTCAGAATTTTACATTTAAGTTTTGAAGAGTTCACATGAAACATGGTCATTTTTGGGTTCAGGTAGTGTAAAATCAGGAAATGTAGCTCCTTTCTTAGCAGTATTTCAAAACACATGTGTCCAGAAAGTTAATAGAATTTATTATTCTAGGACTCATTCCTTTGAATGAAATATACAGTAGCAGTTGTCTATAAAGATGGCTTTTATGCGTATAGATTGATAATTGCGTAAATGAGGCAAAGGACATTTGATGAAAGCCCTTTTCAGAGTTTATTTTCTCTTGGCACTTTCAGCAATATAATCTTTTTTTTTTTAAAGGAGGGGGTGGTTCAAAACAGGAAGAGCTACTGGGCGATTTAAATTATTCTGATTAAGAGAAATATTTTTGAGTGTCTGAATCTAATGATTTAATCTTGTTGTTGCCCTTCATAAGACTTGCATGGCTTAGCAAGATCGCGAAGAGAAATTGCCTTTTATTCTAGAACCTGAGGTAGCAATCTCTGGAGTTTTTATCATTGTAATTTCTCATTTTTCTCTGTGAGAACCACCCATAGTCATTCCACTATCTATGAATAATTTTAGTTGACAATCAAAATATATTAACCCCCAGCGACCTGAGAGCTGTGAAACCCACTGCGCCTGCTTTGAAGGCTGGTTGGCAAGCTCTGATTGAAGCCACAGATGCACTTCCAAGATTCTTACAGAGAAGAGCTCAATGGGTTCCCTAAGAAAATGTCTCTTGGTATTTTAACATGTGCCATCTGAATTACCTTGCACTGGTTTTTGCTGAGAGGCCCTGGTGAATACTGTTGGAGTCCTGGTTTTCAGGGCTGACCATGAGGAGAACTTTGTCCAGAGCAGTAGCGAAAACTAAACTCCCCTCCTTTGACCAGAAGAGGGAAGCAGCGGCCTGCATCTGAGGCACTGGTGCACGGATTTCAATGCTGCAGATTAACTACTCTTCAGCAAAAGAATTGTTAAAATAAGGCCCAGTTCTCAAATGTCACTTTGTGAGTCTACAGATGCATCAATTGTGCTTTTTATTCATTCACTTCTTGAAATTACTTAGTTTCTAGGCTCGGGATTTGTGGAATTTAAGGAGCTTAGGCTGGAAGGATCTGAAAACCGATACAAGACAACCGGAAAGCCTATAGTATTGCTGTGGCTGTCACCTTTCACCTCTGGTACGAGGCTGTTCTTCCTAACTGACGTGCACGTTGAGGTGCAAGTCTGCGGCGATAGAGGGCAATACGTCTTCCCCTTAGAAACGCACATGTTAGTATTAAACTACTGCGCTGTGCTTATCTTTTTAACATTTGGGTGTGATGATACCTTACGTGGCTTTTATTTTGTTATCCTGTTCCTGCTGGCATATTTGATGATACTTAACGTCTGTCTAAAATGTTTCCCTGGATTTGGGATCCGAAGTCTGTGTAGAGCAGTGAGCAAAGGTTTTTGAATAATAAAAAACAAAACAAAAACAAATTATGCATCTATGATTGAATGAACCTAGGAATTTAAGAATTTTTGCGATACTAATTGCATACAGTATCTTCTTTATTTTGAGTTGAAAAAAACTATATCTATCTAACCAAGCAGCGTAACTGTGGTGGCTGAACAGTGAGAATTCTGTTTGCCTGATTCCATGATACACCATTCTTATCTGATTTTCTCCAAGTGGGCTTTGCCAAATTCCTCCAGTGATTTTTTTTATCATTACTAAACCTAATTGTAGTAAGTGGTACAGATATTTTCTTTCTTCAGTATATTTTTTTATTTTATGTTTTCAATACAGGGGGTTGAAATCTAAAGTCTCTGCACTGAGCTGCATTCCCAGCCTTCACAATTTCTAAAATAAGTTTTAAAAAACTCAATATTAGCTTTTTAAAAAATCAGTAATAATTATATAGCAAATTAAAAATTGTAGACAAATATTGAAATGTGAAAGATATAAGATGTAAAGTGAATTTTAGAAAAATATTTCTGAAAGGAATACATAGCATGAGATTAATAATAGATTGCACATTATAAAAATTATTTATAAACAAATGAATACAACAATAAAAATTGTCTAAAATAAACATGAAGAGTTTACAGATCAGTCATATAACAGTTCACTGTGTGCTAAAATCAAGAAACTTATATTCATATAATTAGAATTCTCAAAGTAGAATGGGGTAGGCAATAAATATTTAAAGATTTAAAATTTCTGAATTTAGTTAAAATTATAGCACCACATTTCCAAGAAAAATGAACCTTTTGCACAAGAAATATTAACAAAAATCATACCAAGATATATGAAAATGAAGATGCTATTGAATTTTGTTCTTCCATAGTTAATATTTTTTCTATGTATATGCTTTAATGATGTTCTTCTTTACAATTAGTTTTGAGAAAGGCTTTCACTAAATCAGTCAGTTACCCAAGCTGGTCTTGAACTCATGTTCCTCTGCTTCAGCAGCCCAGAGTGTGGGGATTACAGGTGTGTGTCACCATGCAGGGCTGTTTTTAAATTCTTTCTTTTTTTGTTTAGTACCAGAAGTTGAACTTGGGACCTCACACTTGCCAGGTAGGTACTCTGCCATTGAGCTATATCTCTGGTCCTAAAGTTCGTAAATATATTAAAATTTAGATGTGAATTTTTTTTTATTTTATTGATTAAATTCTCAAACGAGAACATCTTTATAAAGAGCCTAAAACAAAACACACCCAAAGAAGCCTCAAAAAACCCATAAGCTCAGTACCACAAGCCATGCTGGCTCTGCCCCCAGGCATGCTGAGCCAGCCACCGAGACCCAGGTTGGCAGTGCGTGCCTGTAATCCCAGCGCTGGGAAGGCTGAAAACAGGAGGGTCACAAGTCTGAGCTGTGTAGTGAGACCCTGTACTAATACACTAGTAGTACAGTACTTTATGCACTAAATACATAAAAAGAAAAAAAAAACCACAAAAAACCATAAGCTCAAAAATTATATTCTACTTAAGTGAATTTTAACAATTTGTGGCAAAATAAAGAGGACGGTAAGTTCTTTGAGAGGTTTCCCAACGAGGAATGGGGCACTGTTTCTCCTCTTAAATCTAGACAGGTTCTGTGACACTTTGACTCATAGGATGCAAAGTTTATCATGAGACTGAAGGCCTGTTGGTTTTCTGGGTGAGGCTTTAGGGTACTGGAAGCTTTTGCTCTGTGACTCTTGGAGCATTCGCTCTTCACGCATGCCATTAGCCCAGGCCACGTGGAGGGTCAGGCTGTCCTGTGGGGACACCCTCGACAGGTGTCTCCTTCAGCCAAGGGCCCTGCTGAACTTCAGGTTCCAGTCAGCCCTCTTTCCAGCCATGGGAGCAGACCCCTGGGACCTCGTCTCACCCCTGCAGTCCAGCAGGTCTCATGCGCAGCACAGATTCACTGTCTTGCTTAGACAACTCACAAATTGCTGATTTATGAGCAAAACAAATGAGTTTTGCTTCTAGCCAAAAAGTTTTAGCATGACTTGATATAGAGCCATACAAAGCTGACTGCAGTTTTTTTAGCAAACACTATCTTCTTTCCAAGAGGTTTGCTGAGAATAAATAATATAAAGCAGACAGTGTGATCTTCGAAAGCCTCTTCTACTGCTGGAAAGAAAATGAAACAACACAGGCTCGTAATCAGCGTTAGGGAAATAGAATGCTACTGATAAGTTTTAAGTCTTCTATTCTGCAACACCACTTCAGGATCGGAATGTTAATTGCTTTATTGCCACCAAACAGTGTTGGTAAATTTAGAATCTGTACAAGGTGCCAAGGGTGGAAGTGTGTCACGCAGCATTTATGCACTAGAGCAGCAACGCTTTACATGGACAATACACTTGCATTGCATTTGAGAAACTAATAAATTATTGAATAATGATGTTCTAAGCTCGCACTCAACCACTTGGCTTGGCATGGCGCAGCTGTAGGAAGAGCAGTGAGAGTTAGATAACACATTTCTTTTTTCATGTTTGCAATCGAAGTGCCTGCAGAGGAAAAAGAGAAGACATATGGAGGAGACCTTTGTGATTCTTTTAGGAGACACATTTCCTTTTTCACACTGATTTATTTTTAGTAGTACTTTATTTTTTAGGAAGCAAAATTTATGTTCTGATTGGAGCAATTTTTCTAAAAGCTTTGCAGTCATGAAAACATTTGGAGGGCTTGATAAAACATAGATTGCAAGCTGGGTACCGTGGTACATGTGTGTAATCCTAGCTCTCTGGGCTGCGGAAGCAGGAGCTCACATTTGAGTCCCACGTGGCAATTTAGCAAAGCCTTGTATGTTTTTAGTAAAGCATTGACACAGATTGTAGAAACTCAACCTAGAGTTTCTGATCCGTTTATTATAAGGTGGGGTCTGGAAATAATGTTTCTAACAAATTCCCAGGCAATGCTGATGTTGGCCTGAAGAATCCATAATGAAAAATAATAAATTAAAGAAAATAATGTATAATAAATGCTTAGCAAAATTCAAGTTATCTAGATAATAAAGGTTAAAGCTGAACATTGTGGCATACACTTATAGTTCAAACTATGCAAGAGGCTGATGCAGGAGGGCTGCTTCAGTTTAAGACTAGCCTGGGCAGGAAACTAGGACCACAGGGCAGAGGGGGAGAGAGAGAAAGAGAGAGACAGAGACAGAGAGAGA
>NDGN011557648.1:0-32635 GCA_002564285.1 Tympanoctomys barrerae | reverse complement strand
TTCTTTCTTTCTTTCTTTCTTTCTTTCTTTCTTTCTTTCTTCCTTTCTTTCTTTCTTCCTTCTTTAGGGAAGGGTCTACAGGGTGTTCAGGGTCTCATTAGACTTGTAGTGATCTACCTGCTTACAGCCTCTCAACAGCTGGGATTACAGGCGTGAACCACCGAGCCCAGCCTCAATTGCCTTCTCAGTGCACTCCGGAGGGACCACATGGCAGGCCTGGGGATCAGACCCCGGGTTCCTGTGCCTGCTTGCAGGTGCTGTAATCTGCTGAGCTATTTGGCTGGTCCTTGAATCTTTTAAATATGGATTTGTGAACCAATATGCATCTTCAAAGTAACAATCAAAAAGGGTATATGGGTTGGGAACTGCAGAGTAATATTCTATTAGGATCTTGTATTGCTTTAGGTGGCTGATGTGTGACTGTATGCCTGTTTGTGTTTTTAGTGATGTAGATTATGGAAGCACAGATGATGGCTATGCCCAGAAGCAGGTCTTTGGTCCATGTCACTGGGAGAAGTGTTTTAAGAACTTTAAGATTGCAGTTACCCATCCCAGGCTGATGCAAACATCATCATCCTTACTTGGAACAGTCAGAGTTGAAAAGATACAGGATTAAATGAGAGGGAGGACCTGGCTCGGTAAAAAGGAGATGATCATTTTTAATTGAAGAAAGGGTCTCCTCCCAGAAGTGGATGGTAACTGGCTTATACAAGAGATATCCTCCTAGGCTGAAAGTTTGTGCCTACAAGAAGAGATGAAAGGCAAAATCCTAGCTGCCCAGAGATGGTACTATGGGATCCTAGTGGCCCAGCTACAGAAAGGATCCTGGACTGGTGTAGGTTGAGCTTATCATATCAACAAAATTAGGTCATCAGATTTGCCTTTTTTTTTTGTGGTTATTGTCCTAATGCCAGGATCAGTGGTAACAGTAGTAAATTTTGAAATGTTGTTGGGTTCCTGCCCTTTGTTGTTTTGAGAAGGATTGGTTGCTTCTAAGTAGGGCAACTTTTGAAAAAAACGTGGAACTCCTTCATTAGGAAGGATAGTCGAGTATTTCTTCACTCAAAATGTGAAAGTTAGACAGCTATAGTGGCACACACCTGTCATCCCAAAAATCAGGAGATTGAGGCAGGAGGATCATTGTGATTTTGGGACCAGTCTGGGCTCCCAAATGAGCTCAAGGACAACCTGAACTGCAGAGTGGTACTCTGTGTCAAAAAGACCAAAGAAAGTGTGAAACTCAGAAGGAATTGATGACAGTCATCTTGAATGGATTTTAGACGATACCATAACACCAGCATATGAAGCGGAAGATTCTGGAAGGAGGGCCTCTGTGGTACAATTCAGGCAATGTCTATCTGGAATCAGTTAAATTGGGTAGAAATAGAGTTGGGAGTTTAAGTAAAATCATAGGTGTTGGCAGCAACTGCTGTGGCCAATGAGGGTGCCAAGGTAGAATCCTTAGGAAGTAACTTATTTCACTTTTTCTTCAAGACTGAAGAAGTGGTTTATTTTTATTGTTAAATACATAAAAGCCCTGTTTTCTGTAGTCAGGCACTGTAGGTTTTGACTCATTCCCAACTCTCACTTCCTATTTGTGTGTTGTTAACATTGAATGTTGGTGCAACAGACAGGCGAGGGCTGTTGCTGAGAGAGAGAGACCATCCCGATGCCCACGTGGCCATGCCCTATGTGTGAACCTAGGCATAACTTAGCTAAATAGAGTGTGAGGCCTCTCTCTTGGCACATGTAGATCACCACAGAATCCCAGGACCCAGTCAGCCACCATGACCAGAGTTTTCCAGTCTTGGTGTGCAGACAGAGCAGCCTATGGCTCTCGCTGTCTGCTCCACTCACTCACACACTCACGTAGCAGGCACTCAGAGGCTAAGCAGACCAATACTCTTTCCTTGAGAGTGGTCCTCTCTAAAGAGAGCTGATCAAAGTCCACTTCTGCTCGAGCTGATCAGGACTGACAGGGAAACTAATTATGGTGCTCGCAAGGGTTTTAATAGAATCAGACAGGCAAGCAGGTAGGCAGACAAACAGAAAGACAGACTATGTTCACCTCCTTTCGAGGTCCAATGTGAACTACTTGACTGAAGAGCAAGGAATCCTTCTCCAGGCATATGAGGAGACTTCTCAAGGACATGTCTTCCCATCAGGACCTGGAGAGGGTTTTGATTCCTCTGTGAGGGCCACAACTGATAACCAACGAGGTCAGCATGGACAGTTATCCTGACTTACGCACCAGATATGATAACAAGAAGAAGCACTGAAATGACAGGATTTGGAGACAGATTTATTTTATGTCAGCAGGCACCAACTGGCCTCATACCCAAGATATCAAGCTCTGATCACTGTTTTAGGCTTAGATATGATAAGCAAGCAATAAGTACAAAAGCAGAGTACTTGGCTGTCTTTGATCTATTCTAACAATATGCATCATAGTGACCAGCAGTGCATTACAAGGATCAGCTCTTTCTAGGAAACAGAAGTAACAAGAACTTGAAACACAAACTGTTACCCAAGCAACTATAGACTGGCTTGTGTGTGTGGGTGCATTTTATGTTACATTAACTTTGGGTATTGGGTATTTTGTATTAGCAATGAGAAAATTAAGAAAAGAATTTGGTACAAGAGAAGCCTGGTCACTGCTGTGACTATACAAGAATATGTGTTTTAGGAATCTTTGGAGCTGGATTATGGGAAGAATTTGTGAAGGTTTGGAGATGCTGAGTGAAAATGTAGAGCAGGAACACCTTACACTGTCCTTGATAGGAGACTGTGTTCAGAGCTCAGAGGACCAGAAGGCTGATAGAAAATCGGCTAGTAAAGACTAGGATTGGAAGGTTTCTGTGGGAGGTAGGACTACATTGGCTCCTGAAGTCCAGAAAATGTTTTATACCTTGAATAAAGTTTTTTTTTTTTTTTTTGCTTTTTTCTCATGTCCAGAGACTTTACTTAAGACTGACATGAAGGGTGGACAAATTAATGCTGGAGAAGAAATTTTAAGATCATCTAATGTTGAGGTGGTAACATGGCTATTATTGGGGGTTTTCAGCCAGGTTTATGTTAAGAATCAAAGCAAAGAACACAGAAGAGAGATTCAAAATGTTGTCTGTTTTACCAAAAAAGAAGTTCCAGTAAAGTTTCAGACTGAAAAGATGTAAAAAATGAATAAATAAATGAATAATTGGTCTCCCAGAAGACTAGCAAGAAAAAGCCAAATATTTCAGAATACAACCAAGAAGGTGGCCTCAGGACATCATAAGAACAAGGACTCCAGCCTTTGCAATCTCAGAGTTGCAACTGTGAAAGAACTTGCCTTGAGGAGAGAGCCCCAGAGCACAGTGTTCCAGAATGGAGATGACCTAGAGAATTGCTCCTTGGGAATGGGGAGGGCACTGAGTAATCCAGACACTCAACCCCTACAGCCAAGAGAAGGCAGCCTTGTTACTACTCCACCGAGGGTCTGAGTTCGGCTCCTGCTCTACTTGGTGCCGATCTTGATTCTGCTTGTTTAGGTTCACACAGAATGAAGCAGAATGCAAGGGTTGTGGTGTCAGAAGGTTTCCAACAAGATTTCAGAAAAAGACACGTGAAGCCAGACAGTGTGATCAGGTGAGGAGGGTGTGTGAAACTGCGAATGCAAAGCCAAAGTCAGGCGGACACCTCTGAAGTTTGGAGAATCCAGCAACATTTTGCCACAGACTCAGATGCTGCACATGGAACTATAGGGCTTAAATGTTGGCCTGCTGGATTGTGGACTGTCTTTGGTCTCATTCCTTTGTATTCCTGTTCATACATTTTGGAAGTATGTTTATCTTGTACCATTGTGTGTTGGAAGTGTTTTTCTTTCTTTACATTTTTACAGAGGCTTCTTGCTACGAGTTTGCCTTATTTTTCAGCAATGCTAACATGGTTAGGGTTTTTGGAAACTCTTAGATATGGCCTAAATCCTTTTTTCATGAAGGAATGTACTTGAGCCTTTGGGGGTACAGGAACAGAATGTTAACGTTTAAGTCTAGATGCCTGCTGAAATCTCATGAGAGCATAGGTGGGGTTTTTTCAGATGCGGCTAGTTCTAGAATGTGCAATGGTAGGATTAAGCATGCTAAGATTAAGGGTGAATGATTAAAAACCAATTAGTATTAAAAAATACTAATTAGTTTGAAACTCACTTAATTTCAGTAACCTAAGTACTACCTTCTGCCCAGCCTTAACTATTTCTCCTTTGTGATGTCCCTCTGCCATCCTGCCCTGACACTGAGCCAGCTGGACTGAAAACTGCAAACTGTAAGCCAAATATACCCTTTCCTCTTTTAACTTTGAGTGCCATATATTTTGTCTCAGCAATGGAAAAAAAGCAATTTAGACAGTTTTACTAATTATGCTATAACATTTTGTAGTTATTATTGTTCAGTAACTGAACATTGTCACATGTTTTGTAAGAAATGTTTAGAGGATTTCTCAAGCCATTAAAAATGGAGATGAATAAATGTAAATAGACATTTATCTATAACACAGGTAAGGTTTGTTTTGCCTATGATAGATCTTTACAAAAACAAGTATGGAACAATTTGTCCTTTTTTTCTTGCACAGGTTGCATTGTTAAAATTAAGATTGCACAAACTTAATACATCCAAGGTGTTTGGATTATAGGCTTGTGTCTCACCTGACACCTTTGATTATTATATTTTCTAGTCCATGAACATAGTTTGAATACTCCTGTATTTAGTATCTTCATTGATTTTCATTACTTTTTTGCAATTTTTAGTATGTATCATCCATATAGGTATCTCTATCTATCTATATCCATCTATCTATGTATCTATATATCTATGTATCTATCTATCTATCTATCTATCTATCTATCTAGTGTGTGTAAATGTTCTTTGCCAGTATATAGCAAAAACATTTATTTTCATATGCTGATGATTTATCTTACAAGCTCATTAACTTCACTCACTAGGAACAGAACACTTTCATAGACTTACAGAGAATTTTTTGTAGGATTCATTTTATTTATGAATTGAAATCATTTAAATTTAACCTCTTTTTTATGTATTTGGTTACAGGGTCTCAATACGCAACTTGGACACAGTGGTCTCCTGTCTCAGCTTCACCAGTTCTGGGATTACAGGCATGCATCACCACACCAAGTCTCCGGGGCTGGCTCAGTGCACCTGGGGTGGGACTGGTGTGGATTGTAGTACCAGAGTTCAAACCACACCAGTCCCTGTGCTTGCCTAAGAAATTTAACTTGCAATATGTATGAAATTTATGGAATGGTCTAGAATGACTCAAAAACTATCACTACATCTGTAACTTGACAAGTAGGTTCCACATGATTCTGTGAGATTATGAGAATGAGAAACTAATGGAAATGTTCTGAGCATCTTTAACTCCAAACAGGCTTCCTGTTCATATGATGGATTATCATGGATTTCTCTTGGAGTTTTACTTGCCCACAGCTTCTGCCACAAATCAAGGGAAAAATCAAGACATAAAACAAATGGATAAAATGATGAAAAAATAGTTTCCCTTCATATCCCCCACCTTTAATGGACTCAGAATCCTAGTTTTCTGGCCTAAGAGATAACAGTTCTTCCACATGTTGGTTACCATGTTATTTAGTAGTGCCAGTGCCTCCTTCTGAACCTCAGATGAAAAGTGGTAGAAATGCACTTGAAATGTTTGAGAAATCCTTCCTGCTTGGATTTTTTTTTCTTAAATTTTAACTTGTTTCATGAACCTGTTACTTCAGAATTCTGAAATACTTGCTGGTCATGTGTGAGTTTGTCCTGAGATTTTAGCTTTAATCATTGAAATAAATAGGCTACATTAAGCTAATTTCATTTTGTTGAGCACCATGAAAGGTCAGATATTTTCACAGAAAAATTTATTCAAACATTCACGAAAAATGTGCAAATTCTATACAAGCTCTTTGAAACTGTCTAGAGAAAGGCTTATTTGATTTATTGAATGAAGCTAACATTTCTTTGTACACAAAATAAGTGAAGAACAAAATGGAAAACAAAACAAAAAACCCCAATAATAATAAATTCATGAACCGAGATATTTATATTTATATTTAGTTCATGTAAAAATTAATTCACTCATTAAAATAGACATAGATAACTCTAATTAGTGACTGGAAGTCTTTGTTTAAATCAATAAACATTAATTAGTACACAGCAAAAGAATTAAAACTAATATAAAATTTAATAAGTTGACTTCTACATCTTTAAGACACATCAATATATAAAAATCGGGTTATAGATATCTCACAAGATCAAAATATTAACTGCACTTGTATCTGGATAGGAAAATCTTGGGGTTTTTTCTCTTTTCTCAGTTTTTTTTTTTTCTAATTTTCAATAATGTAGCAAAATTTATAAAGTCATGAAAATGCCCATGAAATTCTGATGAGTTAAATATACATTTAGCATTTTAACCTATCTAACAGTTTTTAAAACATAGATGGAAAAAAACAAAGGTTGTGCTATACTTTTGAAAATGTATAATCTATTGTTTATATGAAGATAAGATCTTAGCACTCTGGACTCTTGAATGATCCTAGAAAATAATGCACTATTTTAGAATAAATAGGTATACATCAGATATGTGTTCAGCTGAAGCTTTTATTACGTGGACACTTTTGGCGCTTTATAGTAGAATTATGGCGAGGACCACCTGGTAGCTTGTGGGCACAAATTCACAAGGTCTCGGGTTCAAACAATGAGTCTTTGACTTCATCTGTGTATATTGCTGCATTGCTTCATATTCTGTCTTGTCAAATACGAAGACACACTCTGACAGAAGTAATTTGTCTTGCTCCACTTAATACCCAGGCACTAGTACTTTGAATATTGACAACTATTGAAGACTCTGAGAAGAGTAAATGTGATTGGAAGTTATATGCAAGAGGGGACAGGGTTTTCATTGCAAGATACTGGAATCCTTTAAACCTTGAAGTGCAAGTAGTTTCCTATAATATACAATGCATTTCTAAAAGCCAGAAGGACTTGGAAAGCTTCCCTACTAAAAGTGATCGTTTGAGGAGATAGTTATACTGAGAGATAACCCAATGTAAACAGTACACAGGGGGAAATCGCATGAAAGCATCACATTAATACACTGTGTGATGTAATGTGTATAATTTCTATATTTCATGATATGTTAGTTTTGCAAAAAATTAAAATTAAAGAACATAAAATGGATGGGCATGGGAAAATCAGTAAAATAGGGAAAGGAGAACAAGAGGAGGAAACAGGGGCCCTGGCCCTACCTCAGTGGTTTAAGAGGCTGCTTTCACAAAGCTGTCAGCCTCAGGTTGCTGCAGTTCGATCTCCACAACACTCCAGGCAGCCCAAAAGGCCCTGAGGGCATTCTAGGAGAAAAGCCAAAAAAAAAAAAAAAAAAGAGGAGGAAACAACATGGAGATTAATTAATTGTGTGGCTGCATGAGCACAAGAGGAAAATCCTAGAGAAGATGAAGAAATAATTAAGTATATATACAATTGTCATAAAATTGAAATAAAGTAAAATAACAACCACTACTTCAGTTTTTATGAATATTATATATGTGTATATATATATATATATATATGTATATATTGTTATACAAGTGAAGCAAATAGTTTCTATCTCATGGGGTTTAGGGCTTGTATTAGTGTTAAGGTAATTCATGTAAATGTAAGCTGTATCACAATGCTGAAATATCAGTTATGATTATCTTATTATTAGTATAAGCACTCATTAAGCATAATTAAGTGGCATGTTCTGTTTCTATAAGATTGCACATATCTATGTGGAATTGTTGCTCTGGAAAACAGCTGGATCAAAACCAGAACATTAACACCAAGTATTTGTTCTTTTTTTCCCACCGCGTGACAGTTTCATGACTATTGTATTTCTCTCTCTCATCTCCATTCAAGGGGAACTACTTAATTTATTGTTGTTCTTCAAAATAATGACTGCTTTCTTTTTAAGATGGTATGCTACTCCCCATGGCCACAAAATTTTACAAATGAAACAAATTATTCTGTGCAGTGGAGCAACTTACACATATTTAAAACATTGATCTAACTTCATTTTAAAACTTTTTCTATTGTATAGTGAAATACTTGTGGAAAAATACAAATATTTCTATATGTATGTTTGCAAGCTGTAACTTGCTCCAAGTATGTTAAGCCAAATTATAAATGTAAAGTTCAGATACCCATCCCATAAAATCACTAGCTCATTTGTTTCTGTTATTGTGATTTGTTAAAAACCTAACAAATTTGACTACCTCTTCTAAACAAAGTTTTTTCAATCTAATAGCAATAAAGCCAATAAAATCATTGGTATTCTAGAGAGAAGATAAAAGTGTTAGTAATATTTCTTTTGGAATATGGACGTTTTCAGATCATTAGCCTGGTTGTTCAGATTTGTTGAGTGTGAGTTATACTTGGCAGAAATATTACAAAGTTATTTTTTTCATAGTACACCTGAAATGTAACTTTGCCTTTCATGAAGTAATAACTAGGTTAAAAGCTGCTACACAATAAGAAAAATATATTGTTCATATGAAGCCAAAGGGCTTTAATTGTTTCCGAGTCATGTAGAGCTATGTGTTTTGTGAGGCAACTGCTTCTGATTTGCACTAATAGTGCTTTTTAAATAAAGAAGTCAAAATAAAAATTTACTCAGAGGCCAGCCAAATAGCTCATTGGATTGAAGCACCTGCTTAGGCTGATGCAGGGTCCAGGAGTTCGATCCTCGGGCTTGTTGTGCTGGCCCCGCCCCCGGGGTCGCTGTAATGGCAATTGAAACTGGATGTGGTGGTGTGCGCCTGTAATCCCAACTCTTGGGAGGCTGTAAACAGGAGGATCACTATGAGTCTGATCTACCCAGAGAGACCTTGTAGACCCTGTCCTAAATACAAAAAAAAAAAAAAAAGTTGCTCAGATAAGTGTACTCTTTATAAATGTCATGAGAAATAAGAAAAGAAGCATACTGGTAATGGAAATATTTGAAAAAAGAAACTTGACTTTGAGTTATGGAAGTATACGCAATAAATTACACAAAGTTTAAACACAAATTTCCCAAAAGACCATTGCTTAATGTAGCTCTAGCTTAAGAATGTTCATTATATTTTGTTTTAGGTCTTAAGTATAGAATATTAAATATACTGCAGCCTTGGATTTATATTTAACAATAAGATGCTTAACAAGGCTACTTAAAGAAAATATTGTAAAATTAATAAAAGTAGTAATTTCAAATATACTATTTTTTTCTTTCTTAGTACATAAAATATGTTACATTCAGCAAGGTATTACTGAAGCAGTTTTTAATTCATATAGTTTTGTTAATAAATATATTTTGAAGAATAACAAGAATTTTACAAAATATATTTTACTAAATTGAATAACACAGTCATTGAAAGTTAAAATATTATATAATAAATTTGTTATTATAAAGCAATTAGTCTCCTTGGGCAACTAGTTAGAAGATATTATGGTAAGAGAACATAATTTGATTACTAAGAATCATGTTTAAAATGAGATAAATAAAGGAAAGCCATGTTAATATGATGTAAAAGGCTCTAGTCAACAACTTCTGCAGATAACCCACTACTATTGTGAACTACTGGACTGTGTTGGATTGTTTTGCTGAATTCATCTATAATATTTAGATGCCAATAGAATACCCATCTCAGACAGGACTGACTGGAGAGGGAGATACAGAGGAAGGGCCATTTTGTATTTGCATGTACAGAATAGTCAGGAGAGATGTACGGCTGCTTTCGCTTGGTTCAGTGAGAGGAAGGATTTGTAATAGTAGTGTTTGGACAGGATGACCTAGCTGCTTCTTGTGCTGTAGATGACTGCTGAGAAGATATCAATGCTCAATGTATTAATTATTGAAAATGTCCTATGAATCAGCTTGGAAAGTGTCTCATTGATATTTGATTCTTAATAAATGAAAAAGAGTTATGTGTAAGTGCTACCCAGGTAGCTTAGTTGATTAAAGCACTTGTGTAGGCAGATGTAGGGACCAGAGTTTGATCCCCAGAGTGCCAGTCTGGCCCCACTTCCAGGGCACCATAAGAAGGAGATGAGACTGGATGTGGTGGTATGAGCCTGTAATCCCCATGCTTGGGAGGCTGATAGCAGAAGAATCCCTACAACTCTGATCTGTGTAGTAAGATCCTGTAGACCCTGTACTAAATACATAAAAAAGGAATCACGTGATATACATAAATATTTCTGGAAGCCAATTTTTTCCAACTCTCCAAACTCTGTTTTCATCTTTGACTAATATTTCCTTTATAAAATATCTACTTGTACTCAAGTGCTGGCAGTGCCTTTTTATAATTTCAGCATTCTGTGTGGCTGAGGCAGGAAGAGCCCAAGTTTGAACTCAGGCTCAGCAAATCTACTACTTAGTGAGACCCTTTCTAAATAAATAATGAATAGAAGGACTGAAAATACAGATCACTAATTAGGCTCTGAGTTCAATCCTCATGCTAGGAAAACAAAACAAAACAAAACAAAAAAGTAAACCTTACAGGCCAATTTTCTTCTAAAGTATATATTTCTTGTACAATCAATGGGAACAGTAAAACTGAAGGCACTCGAGTGTGCAAGACTTAAAATCAATTGAGGGTCCTTTTCCTTCTACTCAACAAAGAGCAGCAATGTGCATGTATGTTATTTTATAATGAATGCACAGCAGCAGTGAAGTGCAATTTATTTACTTTTCCTTTAAAAATAGTCTTGTCATTTGCATTCTGCATCTCAATAACTCTGTCTCTGAAGCTTTGTCTCATGGGCATCATTTCAAGCAACAAAACTAAAAATTATGGCTCTCCTTCTGTCTATCCCTATAATGACTAAAGAATCCCACATCTGTTTCCCAGTTTTACTTGATTAATAAAGATATGCAAAATAGAAATTATCCTTTGCCTGTCAATTGGAAAAGAAAAACAAAGGGGTTCAGGATTACTAAACAAATTATGGGGGGAACAAAGTATTTTCCATCAGCCCAGTGCCAAGAGGGATTAGACGATTGTTACCACACAGATAGCCTCTAATCTTGATGGCACATCGTATTGTTACTGTTGAAAGTTTCTTTTTTTTCCTCTGTTTTGAGTTTAAAATAGATACTAATTTCCTAAAAAAGGTAAATGGCTTCTAGACTTGAATTTGACAAAAATGTGCGAAAAGCTGATTGTGATTTTGTAACATTTAGTTTTAGATTATATTTATTGACCTCACAAAAGTTATTGCCTTAATCATCCTGTATTTATTCAAGTTAATTGCATTGAGTATCATGTAAAGAAAAAACATATGAATCCACCAGTCAGGAGCAATTTCACTTTCTGCTACTTCAAACAATATTGTTTCTGTAATTTCTATGCAGGGGTGACTTGTTCAATAAGCAAAGAACTAAATGAAGGGAAAACACTGCAAATATTATTTTGATTATTTTATTTTAAATAATGTAGAATTTTGTGAGTTGGCAAATCAATTTAAAGAATGCCATGCATTTCTAGTGTAAAGCAAATTCCAATTCTTTTAAATCTGTAAAAAGCACAAAGAATAGCTTAAAAACATCTTCGGTTCTTATGTCCCAAAAAAGAAGCATTTTAGAATTTAAATTTGTATCAAGAAGTATATAGGGTTTTAAGACCTTTCAATTTCCAAGCACTGTTGATAAATTATGCTTTAATTCATTTTTACCAAGGAGCATTTCTTAATGTGTACACAATTGCCACTACATTTTATAACAATCCAGCATTTGTATTTATGTCGCATTTTGCAATATAAACTAGGTGTGAGATCTAGGTCATTCAAGATTTGGGGGAAAATGTCATTTTTGTAATTTTCTCCAAAACAATGAGAAGTCCCAAAGTAAGTCTTCAAAAGCTGTAGACTTGTCACTCTCCTAGGCTATACAAAGTAAGTTGTATTGCGATTATACCAGTAGTATTTAATTACCAGAAACTGTCAACATCAGGATTGGATTTGGACGTTTTGTGTTCTTAAGGTCCAAAAAGACATCTGAAGTGTCTTCTGTCCACTACTGAGTGACAGCTGAGCACAGAGAATGAACAGAATAATTTTCTCATGTCACCAATAATGTGAATGACATTTCATATTGCTTCAAGATTATTGATTTTATTGTATTTATAATCTAATAAAACCATATTTTAAATTTCCTCCATTGTCTCTATGCAAGAAAATCTATACAATGCATCATTTCAAACTACAACTACACACTGAACAAAGAAGGAAAAAGAAGCAAATATTTCTAGCACTATCCTCCATTCTTGAGCAGACAACTTAAGGAATAATCAGAATACAATTATGGTGAAGTAGATTATCATTGTTACACACAATAATTACTGTAAACTTTCAGTGTTACAGGTTGCCAAACACAAAACTACAGTGTAGCTTTGTGTAAATTACATTTAATTATAATGAAATAGGCCACACACATTGAGTTGTTTTTGTTAGCTAGTATCACTGATATTTACATTTGGAGAATTCTAAGCAATTCCTTAGAATAAAAACCTCAAATCTTTCTCTTATCTTTGATGTGAGCTAAATATGATGTGCAATGATACTAAGTTGTCAACACATGCTGTTTTATCTTCCAGCCCTCAAAATTAAATCTTCAAAACACAGGCTATCTGTAATCTTCAGCAGTTTAGCAGCAGAAATCTAAATTTATCTATTAAAACAGTGACTAGTCTATGTAACTTGAAATGGATGACATACCAACTAAGCTGGGCACAGATTTGGTAACTATTCTCATTAAAAGGAATTGAGCTATAAAATGTATTTTTTAGTAAAATCACATAACTATTAAATTCTAGACTTGAAGCTCAGCACAATAAGTTGATGAACTCTAACATCATTCTCTATCTCAGCTAATGCAATAGTACAAGAAAAGCAAATTAAAGACTACCATATTGAAGTGGAAGAAAAAAAATTAGTTTCTAAAATATGATTTTACACATAGGGTAAAAGGAAAATATTTCTAAGGAAATTCCAGGAGTCAATGAAATTAAGAAATTAAGCTTAATATACAAAAAATCTTTGACCATATATAACAATGAATAAATAGAACTTGGAATTTAAATGGAGTTAATATTTATATGAGCACTCAAAATAATTATAAATTTAAGAAGTATGTACATATGAGTATAAACTATAGAAATCTCACTAAACATAAACCAAAAATGATTAAAAAGTGTGCCAATCTATGTATGGGTAGCAACAGTCAATATTATCAGGATGCCGGTTCTTCTCAGTGTCATCTTTTTTTAAAATACTTTTATTAAAAACCAAATAGCAATGGGACAGTTTCACAACCGATTACAATGAGAGCCAAAATTTTGGCTCTAGACTTTCAAGGTCAGTAAGGACTCAGGAAATAGGAGAACCTGTACTGTAACATCCAGTAACTCAATTGTGTCCCAAATTTTCTGATCAAGGAGATTGTAGGGCCACAGAGGAAAGTGATCAATTATATGGAGTGTGCCTAAGGAGAGTCACATGGAGAGAGGGCATTCTCTCAGGCTTTCATAGTGAGCAAATTGGTCAGGCAATGGCCATGACTCATCCACAAGGCTGACACTGACAAAGGATCTACAAACTATAGTACAGCGTTTCAGGTAAAATCCTGAGGGGATTTGACTGACATTATCAGATATAAAAGTTAAATTTCTTTTCATATAGATCTTTCTCTTTCTTGATCTTAACCACCTAGCAGAAAATTATGAACATGAAGTATAAAAAGCAAAGCCATATTAATATGAGCTGTAAAATGCTCAAGTCAACAACTTCGGACATTGACAGTCTTACGGAAAACCCACTACTGTTTTGGGATACTGGACTATATTGGGATATTTTGCTGAATTCATGTACCTACAGTATTTAAATGACAATGGATTTGCCCTTTTCTGATAAAACTAACCAAAAAAGGGGGATATCAGCATCATCTTTATAGCCAATCCAATATCAGGCAAATCCTAGTATGCTGTTTTAGAGATTCAGATAATTCATTATAGAATTTATATAGGAATATGGAGAGACCCCAAATAGCACAATGTAATAGCAGAAAGCAAAGTAAAACTACTGAAAGTCCCTGTTTCTAAGAAATTATACTATATAAACTGTGCTAAACTATAGAATAGTTTCCTATTACTATATTTATCAAACAATAGTACTCAAAATAATGTGAAAGAATAGATTAACAATTGGAACAGAATAGTGAGTAAAAGAATAGACTTAGATAAATATAGTCAATTGATTTTTACAAAGGAACAAATATAGTACAATTGTAATAGATTAACCTAGTCAATGAATTGTTCTGGAACTGGGTGTCTACATGCAAAACTGACTCTAGATACATGTTCCCACAAAAATGTATTGAGGCTATAACACAGACCTAAGTGAAAATTTTCATCTATAAATTGCCTAAAATAGCAAATGAGAAATTATAAGTAATCTTACAGTTTGTGATGATAATTAAAATACAATAAAATATGATTCATGAAAATAATAAATGGAATTTCATTAACATTTTAAATTTCTAGTCTACAGAAGACAACAGAAAGTTTGAGAATAGAAGCCACAAATTAAAAGAAAATACTGGTAGATTGTTATTTGATAATGTACTGTTATATAAAATAGAAGATATTAAGAAAATGAAAACATGATTAAAAAATAAGCATAAGACCTGAACATCCATATCACCAGACAAGATGTATAGGAGGTATATGGCAAGATGCTTTACACCATATACTAGTTATTTGATAATTGTAATTTAAAACAAGACATTATTTTTATGTATTGCAAAGTAAAAATCAAAAGCAGTTATAAAAAGCAATTTTTGGCAAGGATACAGAATGTCAGGGACTCTCATTTCTCTAAAAGAATAAATCGTATTTTGGCAGATTCTTACAAAAACGAGAATATTTGTGCCATATGATACAGCAATTGTACTTGTTATTTACTCCAGTGATCTGAAAGCTATATTCACAGAAACGCTGCACAAAATATGTATGACAGTTTTATTCATATTTGTCAAAGATTAGAAACAAACAAGATGTCCTCCAGAAAATGAATACAAAAGTATGGCAAAAGCAGAGAAAAAAATATTATTTGCATTGGAAAGACATGGTCTATAAAACTATAAATAGATTTAGAAGAAATTCTCTCTCTCTCTCTCTCTCTCTCTATATATATATATATATATATATATATATATTTGAAAATACTGCATGCTTTATGATTCCATGACATTCTGGAAAAGGAAATAAATGGAGAAAATGAAAAGATCAGTTATTTCCAGGTATTTGTTAGGTGAAAGAAGTGATAAATGGGTAGAGCACAGGATGTGTTTTTGTTTGTTTGTTTTGTTTTTTAAATCTAGTATTTAGGTTTGAATCCAAATACTTGCACTGAGCTGTATTTACAGACACCTTTTTAAATTTTTGAGACTGGACATTGCTAAGTCATTAAATTGCTTGGCCTGGGCTGCTGTACGAATCTTCTGCTGTGGACTCACTAAATATTAGGATTTCAGTCATGTACCACCACACCTAGATAGCACAGTTGGACCCCAATAGGAACTATGGGTTTTATGTGACAATGATGTGTCAATGCAATGTCATCAGCTCTCATAAATTTACTACAACGATGAATGATGTTGCCAGTAGGGGAGTTCATGGCCCTGTATAGGGGAAATGGTTATATGAAAAACTTACTTTCTGTTCAGTTTTTCTGTGAACTTAATATTTCAAACAACAACCTCTGTTTAAGGTAAAAATGGTGAAATGAAATTTTAATAATTCATTTTCTGAATATTAATATTTATGTATTAAAGCAGAATTAGAAAGAGCTATCATTAATCTAATGTTAAAATTTCAGATAATATATTTATTTAATAATTATATTATTTTTAATTCAAAACCAAGAAAGTAGTAAAAATTCTCTCCATACACAGAGAGTAAAAAGTTGTAAAGCCTTCTATTTCACCTCTGTTTAGGGTAAAAGAAATATCTAAGAGGAATTTTATAAATTTGCTTGAAAAATTATTTGAATCCAAATAATTTCATAGGAATCTGTACAATAAAATTTCATGCTTATTTGAAAATAATCACATAAATTGAAAGAAAAAAATATTTATTTCCAGCTTATATATTGCAGCTACTAGTTACTGATTGATAGTAGGTATACACCTGCTAGGTCTCATAATTTCTCCAATCCAGGTAGGAGATCAGATTACTAATTTCCTTGTTACTGTTCCACCCAGATTTTTGGCATTCTACATTTGTTCCTGTTGTTACTGAACACAATAGAAAATCTGTGCATGGTTTGTATCCTAATGTTCCCCACTGACCAAAGCCTCAGGCAGTCATGGGGGATGGGCTTTTGAAGACAACTTGTTAAACCTGTGCCTCCTGTTCTCATAGACCCTCACTGTATATGAGAAGTCTCTCAAAACTGTGAGCTAAATAAGCTTCTCCCTCTTTCACTTTGTGTGTTGGGGATTTTGTCTCAGGGACAAGAGAAAAAATACAATCTGTATCTTTAAAGCATACACTGTGATGAAACAAATGCAACATTGAAACTGAGAAAAATCTCAAGTTGTTTAGTGCATGTAAGTAACCAGAACATTGGTGGTTGTGTTGTGTTTCTCTTAAAAGTTTGAAATATGTGGTTCTTGGAGTAGTTTAGGAAGCCATTTAGGAATGATGAGTATATCCCTTTTACAAGGTTCCCTAGTATTGACATTTACCACGTTTGCTTTATAAGATCTGCCAAGCAGATCATTAGGAAATTTCTTATTTTTAAATACTAATATATTGCTATCTACTGATCCTACATTGAATGTTTTATTTTCTAATTGGACCAAATGTTCATTTTCCTCTGTCCTTACAATTAGAGCAAAATGTACCAACTTGCTAAACATATACATACTGAGGCTTCATACATGCACATTTATGCTTATTTCTACTTTAGAATCCAGATCATTCAAGGGTATTAAATCAAATAAAGTTAATAAAGCAGTACAAACAAACAAGAAGGAATCTTGACTGCCAAGAAATAATACAAGTCAATAAATCCATGAAAAAATAAAAATCTGAACCTTCATTTTCTAATATAACATCATACCTAACACTTTTGTAATAAAACAATTTAAATGTCAATAAACTGGAAATAGGTCAAACTAAAAAGTTTGAATATATGTCCAGAATTCCTTGGAAATTAAAAAAAAAATTGCTCTATAGAAATCAAAGTCGGCTTTAAGGGTGTGGACTAACTAAATGTTGCCTAGGCGTGATCTAAGGTGAAACCTAACTGGCTCAGACTGGCTTTCCCTGGCCAGTGGTCCCTGTATCATTAGTTAATGCTCTTGCTGTTAGTGTAAGGCACGGGAAAAGACAAGCCGGATTACTTCTGCTGTGTTTGAAGTCTGATTTTAAGTGACCACTTTTCATTGTGAGTTTATGAAATCCTTAAAGTGGCTGTGACGGAATATAATAAATTGGAAAAATAAAAGTGTCTTAAGCACACATACACCCCAGTGGATATAATTTCACAGATCTGAGTTACTACTCAGGATAGCCAAGGTATTTTTTATGCTTCCATATAGCCCAAGATTCTCTTATTTACAGTTCTAGAGGGCATAGAGTCTTCTGCTTAATGTGACAAGGAAGAGATAAAGGCTACAAACAAAATGTATGATTTAGTTAACATAATGTTTGGGTTCCTGAATTTCTCAGAAATTTATATCACTAGAAGTGGATCTATTATTAAAATATCTCAAATAGCAAATATCAGAAGAAATCAAATCAAAGAAAAATACCTTTAAAATACCACAAGGAGCAAAATGAATTTTTGTGCCCTTTTATTTTAGTTATTCCTGGAAGTTTGAGTACATAAACCTAACTGAAATTTTTATATAATCTGAAGTCTCTTTTATAATATTAGAACACATTAACTTTCTTCTTTGTCATGAAAATCATATATTATACGGTTTAATTCCCAAAAACATCAGCAAATAAGTTTCCTTTCCAATGACCAATAGTTTATTTCTAAGTTAAATCATTATGGGTGCATATTCCTCATTATCTTACAGAATGACGATCCGCTACTAGAGATTAATTGTGACTGCAAATCCAAAGGTGAATGCGTTCGTTTGTCTTTTGGACACGTAAGATATTATTTCTTTTCACTGTTCTGTGTTATTCATAACATACTCAGTGTTCAAGGACAAATGCAGCTCCCTCATTCTGTCCTCTTTATCTTTAGTGACTATTGACCGGCAGAGTAGAGACGGTGAACTACTACAAGCATGACAGGTTCTCACCTTGTGTTCTTCCCTAATTACTTTCAGGATTTCTACAATGAAATATGTGCTCTGGAATGCTTTATCTGCTGCGAACATTTATATTAGTATTGATCTATAGTCTTTCACTTTGTGGCACTATGCTGAACTGTTTGCTTCTTTCAGGAATCGAGTTCTCCTTTTGATGACATGGCGAGCAGTACCTTGGTGTGTTTTCTCACCAAGTTTGCATGCTGTGCTCTTTCTCAGCGTGAGCCATATATGCCGTAGTTTCCCCAGAACCGTATTCTTTAAGACAATACTAAACAAAGCTCTTCTGAGTGGTTTGACTGCAGAATCCTTTCAGGAAAGAATAGGATACATTTTCAAGTCATAAAGGGGAATCATACAAAATGGAATGTTAAATATTCTCACTCTTAAAAAGCCTCAGATCAACTCACCATTAAAATGATTTCATGGGCTATCTTTCTTCATGAATGGATTCTCATAAAATGTGACCTTTCTAAAATAATATTGAACACCGACTCCATGAGAGATATAATGATACAGTTGAACTACTCTAGGGGAGGCTGCAGCCAATGGAAGCAAAGCAAATACTAAAACAAAGCAAGTAAACATAAAACGCTCGAGTGACAATAGATAAAATGACAACTGTAAGTGCACAGAACTATCCTGTAATGATGTTTTCTAATTATATATTTTAGCTGGGGAGATGGCTCAGTAGACTAAGCACTTCCCTGGCAAGTGCAAGGGTCTGTGTTCAATCCTCGGTTCTACCCAAAAAAAAAAAAAAAAAAAAAATCTAATTATATATTTTAGCAACATTTTTTTTCTCCTAACTCGATAACTTCTAAGAATCTACATGGTGATATTTTAAGGTTTGCTTCTATGTAGTGACTATCTTCAGCATTTAAAATCTTTGAAGTAAAAGATCACATTTGTTTTCTTATAAGAAGCTATATTTTTTATTAATTGTATTGACAGCTTTAAATCATTTTTCTTTCACGCCTTCATTTGTGACAGGAAGTTGTGAATACAGTTTGAGTACTGCTTATGGGCAATATTATGCAAGCTCTTCAAATTATGCCATTTCATACATTTATTTAGAAATATGTGTTTGCATTTTCTATGCATCATCCACAGTTGTAAGTGCTTTAAAACTTTCAATCTTCATGACAGTCTTAGGAACTACATACTTCAAATCCCCATTTTTGTAGATGGAGACCAAAATGTGAGGTTAAAAGCTGCCCCAAAGCTGTAGAACTACAGGTAAAAAAAATTGTTTTTCAAGCAGAGTCAGTGCCTTTGAATATCTGCACTGTGTTACCTGTCACACGGTGGTGGGGTGAGCGGAAAGCTGATAAACAAGCAGCAATCCATCCTGGTACCTTTTATGAGATGTTGAAACCTGGCTTTTCCCATAAACCCTTTCCCTAAATAAAATCTAAATAAGGAGTGCTATTTGAAAATCAGAATGTGAAGAATTTTTAAATAACTCTTTCAAATCATATGTGTGATAATCGGAATTCACCAATAATAGCATCGTTTTTTTCCTAAAAGCCTGAAATGGTAATCTATGGTTTAAAACAACTTATCTGACTTGATTGATATTTAAAATTTTAATTCTAGGAAGGCCGGTGACGTAGCTCAGAGGACGAAAGCACCTGTAATCCCAGAGTATGTGAGGCTGAAAATGGGTTAATTACTATGAGTCTGATTGATGTAGTGAGTCCCTGTGGATCCTGTACTAAATACATAAAAATAAATAAATAAATAAATAAAATAAAACTTTAATGCTAGGGACTGTGGAGACAGCTCAGCTGTTTAAGCTCGTGCCTGGGTTTTATCTCTGGTACCAACGCCATACTGGCCTTGGCACCCTAGGTATGCTACGCCAGCCACTGAATCTGGGCTGGTGATGCATTCCTGTAATCCCAGCACTGGGGAGGCTAAGACAGGAGAACCTCAATAAGTCTGAGCTGTGCAGTGAGATCCTATGCCAAATACATACATAAATAAGTAAATAACTAAAAAATTTTACAAATTAATTGTAGGATGTTGATAACTGTGATATATATATTTAGTTTGATACAATTCTATTAGTAAAATATAATTGAATTTGTACACTGATCATGTTTATCTGTACTGCAATGCCAGAAAAATCAGAAATCTTAAAATAAAAAACTCTTAGTGTAAGTGTGATATTTTCCTGCAGGTGTTAATTTTATATCTTTGTTTCATGAACTTTTAGTAAATGACAGGAGTTGAAAAGGAAATAAAAAGTGCTAGCCAAAATTTCAGAAGCAATTTTCATTTTTAAATTTGTATTCTTATTTTATTTTATTTTATCTTTTGTGGTGCTGGGGATTGAACTCAGGACCCTGCACTTGCCAGGCAAGCACTTATTCTATTGAGCTATCTCCTCAGCTGCTGTCATGTTTTTTTAAACTTGCATTTGACATTCAGAATCAATATAATAGAGAATATTAAAAAATAGCTAGTTTTTCTAATAATGAGGCACATTTTTATTGATATTAACTTTTAAGAATGGGAAAGAACAGTCTTCTCCTTGTCAAAAACAGTTACTGAGAAAAAATTTCATTAAACAAAGACAACGTACGAGGTTTAAAACTGTGAGATAGCCATGCATAGACACAAAGGCAGGGGCTGGGGTGATGGCTCAGGGGAATAAGTGCTTCCCTGGCAAGCACAAGGGTCTGAGTTCAATCACTGGTTCCACCCCCCCCCCAAAAAAAAGATATAAATGCAATGATACAAAAGGTTAGATGGTTATATGTAAGTTCAAATTATTGCTTAATTGTCTAATTTTTAAAAATATGTATTTGATTGTTGCAGGATCTCACTACACAGCTCAGACTCTTGGTGATCCTCCTGCTTTTAGCCTTCCTGCCTCTGGGGTTACAGGCATCTGCCATCACACCCAGGCTAAATTGTCTAGTTTTTAAATAAACTGAATTTAAAAATTTAAGTTTATTATGATGGCTTTTGGTAACTCAACCTCATAAGTAAAATGCCACTTTAGTATTAATCAGTTTTATGTTCACTTTCCCATGTAACATTACTCAACACTGTTTCATTCTCATGCCATGAGTAGTTTTAATAAATACAGAAAATACCAATTCTCCTTAGAGGATTAGAATACTGTAGTTTAATGGGTTTTAAATAACATTTAATAAAAACCTTAATGAGGAGCTGAGACTATTAAGCATATTATAACATGTTTGACACATAATATGACTATATTTCCATATCATATTATAGATAATAAAGTAAAAGTATTTCTATGTGAATACAAATAATTAATCTTTTCCTTGTCATTTAATTGTTTGAAATCATTGAGGTGCTGCTCATTTTTACCCTATTACAAAACGACTCCAAATCCCTTTCCAAGCATTTGACTTAAAACCATAATCTCCCCCCACAAACCACAGGTTCAATAAAATAGCATTAAGTACGAAAGATCCACACCAATTCATATCATAAGATCATTGAAAGCAGGAATATCTGATGGACTGGAAACCATGGAAATACTGTAGAAGGAAGAAAAGGCCAAGAACATCCATAAAATTATTCCAAAGTATAATACTTTAAACCCTCGATGACAACAAAAGCAAAATCTACCAGACGAGCCATGTTTAATGTTGAAACACACACATGTGCATACTTGTGTGCATGCACGCATGCACACAGCCTCCAACTTCCTCACAAAATGGACCATGATGTTTAGGTGACGGACACTGGTCCCAGGTAGGTTTCGGATGTATGACCCAGCAGTTTAGGAATATAGCTATCTATCTGCTCAGAAAGTAATGTTAAGCAGGAAACGCAGGTTGTAGACCTAGAGCACTATGGGTGATGACTGTCAAACCAAGAGCTCTTACTGATGCTCAAATTCAGACTTGCCTTCTTCCACACATATAGAAGACATAGGCAAGAGCTAACTCAGGATAGCCTGTGATGTCTGGTCTTATGCCTTAAACTAGAAAATGTGCACAAGTAGACACAACAGAGAATAGAGTATCAGAAATTCTGGATGGGGGCTGCGGGGAGAAAGAGCAGTATTTTAATGGAAACAATAATTAAACTATCTGTGGTCCGTAATAGAAGCCTTGAATGCCTCAAGCGTTAAACTATGTTCCATGAAAATAACTCAGTCTTATATTTTACAACTTATTCAGATCAATAAATTTAATGCAATCTCAATAAAATTATGTTGGGGCAGGGGAGGTGGCTCAGTGGAATAAGCGCTATCCAGGCAAGTGCAGGGGCCTGAGTTCAATCCCTGGTTCCACCAAATAAGTAAATAAATAAATAATATAATATAAAAATAAAATTATATTGAAATTTGTGAAGTAATACAATAATGTGCCTTTATACTTAAAATGAAAACAATAGATTATAAAAATGTGTGAGAATATTAAATAAATACATAAAGCATGAACATATCCTAACAGATAGTAAGAGTAGCATTAGTGGACAAAATACTCTAACATCAGAAAACTATCAGTGCAGTATACAAATAATGTATCAAAGCCTGAATTATGTTGTTCAAAAAGCAGGGTATAAATTAATGCAGTGTTGTAAATTAGTGGAGACAAATGGGATGAAAATATAGTGTGAAATAATTGACTACACACTTAAAATAATTAAATAAAGTCTTATTGCTCATAACTGAGAAACACACAAAAAATACACAAGTGAAATCACATTAAGTAATTATGCATATGACTACACATTATGTTGCACATTGCGGTGGATTAACAAATGGTCAACTTGTAACATCCAGCTTAACTGAATCAGTATGGCTAGATCTGTGGAGGGCCCACACGAGGACTGTTGCCAAGAGCACAGAAGAACCAGAGGTAAGGTGGTGTGGTGCTGATTCTCTTGGAGAAGCTTGTCACCCTGGTTTTCCTGATATCAACTAAGCTGTTCTTCTTATCACAGAAGCTCAGGTCCTCACCATTGCTGAGGAGGGCTGCAGTTCTTTTCAGGGGAGCTGTGGTTCTTACCTTAAGTGTCACTTCCTAGCTCCAGCGCAGATCCCTCAGGCTGCTGGCACTTAGCCTTTGTCCCACTTTCTAGCTTCCACCACTGGCCTTTGTTTGGGCCTTCCCAGTGCAGATCCTTGATACAGACTTGCATGATGTATTGCCCTGGCCTCTAGGCTTCCAGCCAGACTCATGTAGAGCATTCCTGGGATCCAGGACCTCATATGGATTCTCTGAGGCTCTAGGCTCTCATGTGTGGACACATCTGCACCCTTCTGCATTTGATTCATTGACTGAATATTATAAAATGTCCCTCTAAATTATCATCTTGTAATAAATCTCTTCCCTGTAAGCCCTGACTAAAATACAAATAAACATAAAAATATATTTTATGAATGCACACATATTTCTCTCTATATATATACATGCATATATATATATAATCTCTATATATACATATGCACACAATGTGAAAGAAAATACAATATTTTCTATTTTTAGTCTTTTATTAGATAAAACATTATTAAATACAACTGTCTTAGTTACGCTTCTCTCCTTGCTATGACAACATACTCAAAACCAAGATGGAGGAAAGGTTCATTTAGCTCACAGTTTGTAGAGGTTTCAATCTGTAGTCTGCTGTCTCCAAAACAGAATGACATGGAATTGCAGTGAGGAATCGAAAAGGAGGGCTTGTCCAGAGCAAGCAAGAAGGTAAGAGCAAGCAAGACAGGGACCTTAACTGCATTTCTCTGCCCCATTTATCTTATCCAGTCTACTTAGGGCAGGTAGTACTCACATCCTTAAACTTGGCGCTCTAGATCTTAGCATTGTACAATGACTCAATCCCAGCATAGAACACTGTACACCCATCCACCTCTAAAAAAGCACCACCTATGATGACATGAGCTTTTTTTTGGGGGGGGGAGGCATCTAGAAACAAACTATAAGAGAAACCTAAAAATGAATACCCAAAAGATAGCTATTAAATAAAAAATGGCTAATGATACACATACACACACATAAATATAAATACCTTTAGAAATTAAACAGAAGGCATTGCAACAGATTCATGAAAATAATCACCTACAAATTTTTCACAAATAGATAATCCATTCAAAAAATTTAAAGGATCCCAAATGTTTATGAATTTAATAATAAAATATTTAAATAAAAGTAAGATGCTATTTTCACTTATTAGATTAGTAGAAATCATGGAAGTAACAGAAAAAGTTAGGATGAAATGAATATTTTCATACTCTTAGTGTGAGGGCGTGTCAGAAGGTGCTAATGTTTGGAGTGAAATTGGGGAGTAATTTGAAATATTAATGCCTTTTATTCAGATTAGTTTTCCAAGTGCATACTAGTGGTTATATTTGCACATATGCACTAAAAAACATTAATAAAAAGGCTAATAAATAATCTTGGTTATATTTCTCTCATTGCTCAGACAACATACCTAATGTTCTAAATTGAAGGAAAAAAGAGATTTCTTTAGCTCACAGTTTGTGGAGGTTCCTGTCCATAATCAGCTGGTTTCAAGGCCGGATAATGGCACAGAGGCATCATTTGAAGGTGGCAGAAGAGAGTAAAAGCAAAAACAACAACAACAAAAAAAGGGTAGAATAAGCCTCTTTTCCTCCCTTCTATGTATATGGACTACACACCCTCAGGTGGTGTAGCACTCACACCACCTCCCTGGCCTCCTCTTCCATCAGTTCAGGATGCTTACAAAGTGAGGACCTTGGCCCAGCACTAAATCTCTTCATTAAGTTTTCAAACTTCTCAAATTGATGAGATCAACAGCATCTTAAATCATTAAGGGCATGTCCTGTCTACACCAGGGTGTGAAACTGCTGAGTTACTTAGCTAAGCTTTTAGGGTTCTCAAACTAATACATGTGTCAAACATTGCATGAAGAATGTATTGTTTTAACAAAAATACATTTAAAAGCCTACATGTCTTCAATTAGAGTTATAGTTAGTTTTAAATTTGTTCAAATTTATATTTAAATTGGTATTCATATATAGTAGTAAAACATATCAGATAATTAGTATGTGTGATATAGTGTTCAAAATATTAATTAAAATAAAAGACAAATTGCAAAGCAATATTTTTGCTTATATAATTTAAATAAAATAAGACAACATGTTAAAATATACTTATTTTGTTCAAATAGTATATCCATAGTGACAATCAATTTTAGCCACTAAAATGATTGAAAGAAAATAAGTAATATTGAGGGCTATATGTAGAAGTGTAAAGAGAACTCCCCCTTTAATGACTATATTAATAAAATTAAATCGAAACATTTTATGACATATATAAAACTTTAATGAAAGAATGCATACAATAAGCCATAGCCTGGTGGGTATGTTACATTCCATGGTAGAGAGACTATCATTGTAATTAAGGTTGCTAATCAGTTGACTGTAAAGAGATAATTGTGGTTTATTTGATAGGCAAAGTATAATCACAAAAGCCTTAAAGGCAGAAGTATGAGTTAGAAAATGTGAGGGAAACAGCAGTGCAGAGGTTTGATGTGTAAAGGGGAATTCACTGCCACTACCGTCTGCAGATGGAATGAACCATTCGTGACATGATCTGGGAAATCTCTCGTAGCACAGAGTGTACCTATGTTTGCAACTTGAAAGACGCAGAGAACAGGGATATGAGACCAAGAATGACATGTAATTGGATTCTATCAACAGCCTTTTGGCAGGTGAAAACAAATTCATTCTCTGAGCCTGTAGGTAAAAGATCAATCTACTGGACACCTCAGTTTCTGCCTTATGAAACCCTGAGCAGGAAACAGCTGAGGCCCCTCACAACCAGACCTACAGATCTGTGAGATAATAAAAGGGTGTTTTTAAGTCATTGTAATTTGTTCCACAGGAAGAGAAAACTAATACTCTCTCAGAAAGGAAAATGTTCATGCTATCTTAACTGTTCCACTCTATACTTCTCTGAACTTTTCTTTCTGTTAGTTACAGAGGCCTTCTTATTTCTCCCTTTATTCTGCTGTGAATTGCCTTTCTTACCTTTTTCTTATGAATCCTTATTGGTGTTCTACTCCTAGCTAGTGTCATCTTAGATAAGTGACTTCAGAAACTTCAATTTTAATTATTTTTCTTCTCATGATCTAATAATTCCTCCTGCTACTATTCTCTTTCATTTTTCGTTTATGTCTCATTATTCATCCCAGCTATTCCTGAAATTACATATCCATATAGCAACCTTGTTACTTTGTGGATGCCCCACAGGCAACCTTACCTCAATAGACAAACACTATCCTAATTTATCTTTGTTACCTCTTAATCTCAGGGAATGTCATTAACATCCACTGTTCCAGTTGATAGAGGATAATCCAGTCCATCATATCATTCCCTGACTCTAACCTTATCATCCTCCATTGATGATTTACAGTAGAAATCCAACTGACTTCAATTCACTCTACTGCTTTCCACTACTTTGATGCATAACATTGTCACTTATTACCTTGGTAACTCCACTAGATTCTAAACTCATTTACCTGTCAAAATCTTATCCATACTTGTACCTCATTGAATCTAATTTCTAAATGTATTTAATCATGTTACACTTGAGCACTTGCTCAACATGCAGAAGTGTTCTAAATGCTTGACGTATTGTACTGTTTTACGTTTAGAACAGCCTGCTTCATTGATGAGGAAACAGAAGCCTGAAATCAAATTGCCCAGATCAAATGCTGGCAAGTGGTAAAACTAGTGATGAAGTCTCAGTATTCTGAATACAGCTGTTACCTTATTAAACTGCCTCTCTGTTTGTTGGATGGAAGGTAGTACACTATACTATTTGATATAGTGCAGTACATTAAAAATCTGAGTTAATAAAGGTCATCTAACTTCTCCAAAATAGTTTTTACATGGGTGATGATTCAAGGTCCTTAACACCCACTACCTCTACTGAGTATCATTTCAAACTTGGTGATCTCCATAAGAAAGAAAATAATTGTTGAGATGTTTATATGCCTAGTTAAATACATTATTACTAGATTCCAGCATAGAACAGAACTTCTTAAACTCTAAGCCCCATTTATAAGTTTTAATAATTTCACACATATTTATCAAGAACTTACAGTAAGCAAAATACAATATCTTGATAGTACCCTGAGGATAAGGAACACTGAATTGGACTGATCTACATTTCTGCTATGACCAATTCTTATTTATTATACCAGAAAGAGAATTTGAATAATTATTTTATTGTTAATGAATTATATTTACTTAAACTCTCAAAAAAGAAAGACTCCATGATAAAAGAATAGAATGATCTGACTAGATCTGAGCAATCTTCCTAGGGAAAATAACATTTAAAAACAATTCTAAAGGCTAAGTAGGATAGTTTTGGTTATAGCCCCAGAATATTTCACTTAACTTAACTGCTGGCAGCGTTTGCCCTGATGGAGCACCTCAAGTAACTGCTGTTCAGGGTCTACATCCTCTCAAGTTACAGACATAAGTATCACTCATTCCAGGGCAATGACGCAACATCTTAGATACTGGATGGGTGAAGGCAGGTTTTGGGGAGGTCTGTTCACATATCGTAGTTGTTCAAATAAATCCAAAACTATTAAATAATTTTGAGGTCTGGAACTTATCCTCCAGAAACTTCTGCAGTGTTTGTGAGGGGAAGACAGAAGCTGGACAATTTAAGAATAACACTCTCTACTATTGTAATGATTAGCATTTCGGTAGTCAAGTGTTTTACAGGCTGTATTTAAATGAAATACAGCAGCTAGTCACCTTCTTCAGTTTTACTGTTGTCCCATGCACATGCTACTTTAGTTTACGTTGACTCGCTTGTTTGCTGCACCCTGTCCTGGTTTGTGTCAGGGGCTTGGACTGGCCTAGAAGTGGCCCAGTTGAAGGCTGTCACCTGGGGTTTCTTAATTATTTTCCATTGTATCAAAACTCTTCTTCCTTTAGGTAACTACTCTAGCAACAGCTATTCCTTCACTTACAAGGTTGTGCAATTCACTGCAGGACAGCTCAAACCTATTTTTTAAACTTCCTTATTTTTTTGAACCCCAGCTACTTTGAAAAAACATAGCTGTGGATTTTTTAAACGTTAGTTTCTATTCATGTCCATTTTAAACTAATATCTTGGCACATAAATAAGTAATTAACTCTACCTTCATTTTTTATGAAATAACAGAACATAAAGCATTTACAATTATTAACTAAAATATACATTGTCTTTGTGTCTGGTCTATTTCTCACTGAGAAAAATAACCCTTGATTTCCAGGATATAAAAATATATTCATACTGAAATAGAATGAAAAAAATTTACAAATAAACCACTGACTACAAATGTTTTCCATTTGGTTGGGGCTACGTTATCCTCCAACATTTTACAGACTGGAGGATTGCTGGTATTCTTCCTCTAGGTGTGAATATGAAAGGGACTTATTCATCTAAAGTGTACATTAGGCCTCCTCTTAAATGTAACTTAATTGATGACTTTTTCTGAGCCCTATTCATTTGTTCTTTTTCTCCTTAGTATTCTCACACAATAGGCATTCTTTCTGATCTCCATATTCATCCTCCATTATTACCACTTCTCATCAAATGTCTTTCCAGTTTACCAAACTAATCCAAATAGTAATAATTACTCTAATTTTTCTACACCATAACCTACCAAATTCCAGTACATAATAGGGAGAAAAATTTCTTCATGAATTAATAAAAAACTAGAATTGGACCCGATGGTGGTGTACAGGACCACCTGGCCTGGTGATCAGGTTCTATGTAGGGAGCAGAAACACCACTCTACACCACATCATACCATGCCACACCACAGGAAGCCAACCAAACAAAAATAATAAACTGAAAAACTATTCCTTGGCAATGTGGTTCTCCAACCTTCTTCTCAAATAATGTAGGTCTTTTTGTTTGTTCGTTTGTTTTGGATTGGTTTGGTTTTGGTTGTTACAGGGTTACATTATGAAGCTTAAGCTTGCCTAAGTAGGCACTTTAGTCCACTGGGCTATCTCACTGGCCCATAAGGTAGGTTTTAAATTAAAATTTTAGAGGAGATTACAGTGTTCTGGCTCTACAGCCATATGCAACCCATTTTTATTGTTTTACCTGGGATTATTGGATCTTATTTACAGAAAACTTGACAAATGAAAATAAAACTATTATTTACATTCCATTCTCTACTATTTTTCCAGCTATAACAAACATATTATTACAACCATTGGAAAAATTTAAGCATATCATGTAGTAACATAGGTTGCCAAAAAATTTCCCATTGTATTTCATGTTCTTTCTATTATACAAGTAAAGGATACAACATAGATTTTTTTAAAGGAGAAAAAAGAAAATGGTACACAAATTTTGAATATGATCATTTAACACAGTCTGAAATTTTAAATACACCATTGTATCATTTCAAATTAAAATCATCTATACAGTATTTTACAGTTGTACTTATTTCATCCTTAGAAATAGATTTCTTTGTTTCAAAAATGACAATAATTAAAACATTTGTTTTGAGAATTTATCTTTTGTTAATGTAAAATTTTTCCATTAAGCTAGTGAATATGCAATACTCTACAATTTTATAGTTGCTATGGGAATCAACAAAATGCTCTTTTCTTTGTGTTTATCCTAATGTTTTAAATTAACATGCATATTTCACACAGGGAGATATCCACACTTTCGAGGAGGAAACGATTAACTTAAATAAGAAATACAGAGTTTTGACATATTTCATCAGAAAATAAAGTTCAAGAACACAACTATTGATATCAATGTCTAATTATACATACTAGTCTTGTAAGACAAATAGGCTATGTACACTTTCTCATGGGGAAGGAAGTGACTATTTTCCAGCACAAAATAATGGTATTAAGTGACAGACAGATGGGAAAGTTGTGGGCCAGAGGTCACTTATTGTGACCTTTTTCAAGATTGGCTACAAATCCATCACCCTCTATAGTTGTAGAGCTGCTAATGAGTTCCTAATTGGGAATTAGTCAGCCATATTAATAACTTGTAATATTCCCCAAGCCAGTCAACAGGCAGAACAAAACATTCACCCTCCTCAATGTTAGGCTTATGGGCGTCTGCAAAAATGGGTGACCTTTGCTACAGCAGATACATTTTCATTTTGGAAAGGTAGTTTCAGTTCTAAAGTTACAAAACATACGATTGTGAACATCCTAAAAGAAGTAACCTCCAAACATGTGCATGTGTTTATTGCTAGTAAAATATTTCCTTGAGAATGAAATATTTCTCATACATAAGTGTGTTCACTTTGCTTACTCCATATTAATTTAGAAGATATTTATTTCATTGTGCAGTATTATTATACATTTATCCACATAAATATGTATATAAACAGATGCAATTGTATAGAGAGATAATTCTGTATATTTAGAAAAGAGCAAAAGTTACATTTTTTAAATCTGAAAACCATTTCATTAAGTTTCAAATCAGAAGAATTTAAGGGGTAAAAACTTCCCCTGTGGAATTCATTTAGAATGTATAAACTCCTCAAGAAATCAAGCAAACAGTAAATAGTATTGCTTAAACATGAATGTTGAAAAATAGAGAGATTAGAGTGTTTTTCCTTAGGGCAACCACAATACACAAATGGAAATTATGACTCATAGTCACCATTTTCTCATTTCTTGTACATATTGTCTCTGAAATAACCTTAGTCATGAACAAATAAGTTAACACATTTATGGCCAAAACCTTTTAATGGTACAGAGGTATAGAGTATATTCCAGCAATCAGAACTCACAAACTGACAAGATATCCATTGATAAAATATCAACAAAGAAAGAAAAGAGAAGGACATTGTTTTTGGATCAGCCAACCAGGAGAAGCCAAATATACATCCTGGATCTGTTCAGTTAGCCGCTAAAAAAATAAAGAGAAAAATTTATAGACACAGATAATAATAACATGCACCATGGAATGTTCAGTAATCTTCATTTGTGAATAAACAGTACTGGGTGAATAGCTTTGGTAGTTATTGTCTGCCTTGCTCAACTTTGGTGAACATTGTTTTTTGAAGAATTGAATTTTTTTTTTTTTTTCGGAACCGGGGATTGAACTCAGATCCTCGTGCTTGCCAAGGAAGCGCTTATTCTACTGAGCCATCTCCCAGCCCAAAGAATTGAATTTTTAAAGATTCCATTTTTCCTCCTAATGAGTTTCTCCCATGCTCTATCTTTAAATATTTTGTATGAAAATGAAACACAACACGCACACTCTCCTTGCTGCTCTGCATTGCACCTGTTGTTCTTCAGCCTTCACAGCAATCCATTAAGAAAAACAGCTTTCATTCATGCCCTGCAGAGATAGCTCAGTCAGAAACGTAATACAAAGGAAGGATCTAACCATAAACTTGTGTTATCCTGTTTTTACAGTAGCTGGTTTAAAGAAAGGCCACACCTTAGCAAGTATCAAATGTCAGAGGGAATTAATATATATTCCTATTAAGGGAAAATTAATCCAATTATATTTATTCAGTCCAGAGCTACCTGTACGATCAAATAGCAAACAGTAATGAGAAATAAATGGTGACACAAGCAAGAAGGACATGAATCCTGATGTAATCATGGGACTGATGATCAAATCATCCTCCTCACCCTGTACTGAAGAAAGTTTAGTACCCTTCAGGAGCTGCTGAAAAAGAATCACCACCTCCTTCTTGGGACTACCTAGCACAGAATGCCTCAGTGACGCCCCTGGTGGCCATTTAACTGTTTGAACAGAATTTCACCCCTATTTTCCTCATTATCTTGACACCTGATGAATTAGACCACATTCTTGATTGCTACCACCCGTGACTTCTTTTCCACTCTGCATTTTTCATCTTAAGAGGCTGCATCACCTGAATTTGTATGCCATGTTTTAGGTGTGGGATCAGTGAGGAATGAATTTATAATTTTCTGATTTACTAAAGAAATTTAGAAAATGCGCATCACTCAAACATAAGATAAGGGGCTAGAGAGATAGCTCAGAAGACTAAGCACCTCTTTAGGAAAATGAAAGGATGGAGGTTCAATCCCTGGCAACATATGCCATGCCAGCCCCATCCCTGGGTCTGCTGAGTTGGTCACAAAGACCTGGCATGGTGGCACATGCCTGTAATACCAGACCTGGAGAAGTTAAAGGCAGGAGGATCATTATGAGTTCAAGCTGTGTAGTGTGACCCTGTACCATATATATATATATATATATATATATATATATATATATAT